>APFE030371857.1:0-13394 GCA_000404065.3 Pinus taeda | reverse complement strand
ATTTCTAGATTTACTCATAATTTTTGTATATGTGTTTGGAAGAAGCACTGAATCTCGATGGTTTGGGAGTTATGGATCCCATCCATGAGTAAAACAACCTTTATGATTCAACAAATCATTTAGTCATGGTCACGTTGTTTCTTTCTTATTATAAATATGTGAGAAAAAATTAACACAGTGGTGTGATTGAAAAGTAATTTTTTAATTAAACCTTTATTGATGAAGGGTCGATTTATTATCAAAACATTTTGATTGAAGAGCAAAATTTTAAACATAACGTTCCTTGACGGCCAACATAAAAACCTAAAACTTCAAAAAAAAATTATTTGACAGGTAATAAAGAATCCAAATTCCAACCCTACGGGTTTTGTTTGAACATGATTCCTATGAGATATAACATTTAAATGTATATTATTGTTTTTTAATTTATTAGTTGAATTTGATAATGATTAATGTATTGAAATTTGAAGATTTCAAATTCAGAACATAAAACCATTAGTGTATTATAAAAAAAATAATAAATTATTGAATGATTAATAATATATAGTTTGTTGGATTTGTTAATTAAATATAATTAAATATCCTAAAAAATCATTTTTTATTGGAATTTAAATCTATTTTTTATATTATTTTTTAATCTATATATGTATTATTTAATAAAATAAATTAATTTATTTATATATAACATTGAATGACAAGTTTTTTTATAAAATAAATTATATATATTTTTTAATAAATTATATATAATTTTCTAAACATTAATATAATTTATTAAAAAGTAAACCTGTTTAAAACCTCCAATAAAGAGGGTGAGAGCATTTTTTTCCCTTGACCATTTAAAAATATAAAAATACAAAATAAACTTTTAATCCCTAAAAATAAGAGAAAATAGGTATATGTTGGACTCCAAATGAAATGCGAAATGCAAGTCTATTCATTAGCATTTGAAAAAAAAGAACCATCCTATCATCAAGAAAGAAAAGCGATCCACGGTTTTAAAATTTGATGGGTAAACGTCAAATACATTTTAATTATTATAGTAGGATGATCATCGCGACTTGAAATATTTTATGCGAACACTATCACTCCACGGAAAGGTTCCAGAATGATTTCTTTCGGTAACGCCGAATTTTTATCGCATGCCACCTAAGGCAGGGACCAACTAAATAGAACATTCCAAAGTAATCGTGTTCTGATTTTAATGAAACTGAAAAGGGCTGCGCTCATCGAATCGGATCCGCGCGAACAAATCATATCATATGGATTCCTTTAGAATCTAAACAGTCTTCCGCTGTTTACTTAGCGACGAAGTATATTGGAGAAAAAGATTTTACTTAGCGACGAAGTATATTGGAGAAAAAGATTTTACTTGGCGACGAAGTATACTTGAGAGAAAGGTTTCCGCGTTAAACATTTCTCTGTGCGGACGCGCGTGCGCGCCATAGATATATTCTGGCGCAGTCATTTGATATTTACTTGCACTGCTGTGGAAGAACCTCTATTCGCCCCGAGTTGAAAAACACACTGACCATCACACTTTCGCTTTGAACACTTCAAACTCCGAGTTCGATTCCCGCCGAATACCCCGACATGGCTAAACCCTCGCCAAATCAGAACAGCCACAGCGAACCCAAAAGCCGCTCACTCAAGTCGCGGCAGTTCAAGGGAATCCGAATGAGAAAATGGGGAAAATGGGTGTCGGAAATACGAATGCCCAATTCCGCGGGCAGAATTTGGCTGGGCTCCTACGACGTCCCGGAAAAGGCTGCGCGCGCCTACGATTTTGCCTTGTTTTGTCTGAGAGGACCGGAGGCCAAGTTCAATTTTCCTGACTGTCTACCGGAAATCCCCTGCGCCTCCTCTATTGCCGTCACAAATTCGAACCGCCGCCGCCAAGTTCGCCGTAGAAGAGTTCCGGCGGCCTTCTGAAGAGGATTCAGCGTTCTCATGTTCGATAATTTGGGATTCGGCGCTGCTCGAATGGCTGGAGAGTGATACTACTCTAGATTTAAATGATTTTCCTCCCCTGGATTTGTACATGGATTATCATGGGGTTCTCTTACAGCCGAGTGAAAACGACAGTCAGGAAGGTTGCTGTGGAGGAATCTGCCATGAATCTTGAGTTAAGAGCTTTATTCTTATTTGAGAAGAGGAAATTGTGAGACCGCAAAATGGGGCCCACCCCCTTGAATTTTTTTATATATATTGAAATTCATTTGATTATGAAGGTACAATAATACAGAAAATATTACCATTACAATTTCTCGTCTAAATTCTAATAGCGTGCCCATATTAAAATGGATAGAAACCCAAAATGTTTCAAAAACAAAATTTCAAAATTTGAGATATGGCTTCTGTGGATACAGCGTCGGAAATAAGGGCTTTGTATCATAGGAACTGCCAGCAAGTTTTGCAGAGTTCAAATTTATTAAATTAGTAAGTATTTGCAGAGCTCAAAGTTATTGAATAATAAGTACTTGCAGAGTTGAAAGCCATATTAGTAAATATTTGCAAGAGTTCAAAGTCATTCACTTAACTTCTTCCCTGGTCCATTATGTCTAACAAGATCATTATTTAACAAAACAAAAGCAAATATCTCAGATTTTAGAGTTGTGCGATGTGAATTATGTTTATAAATTATTTCCCAATTCTATCTCGTAGAGGTTTTTTTTTCCTTCAATTTTTCGAATCATTATATATGACTCATCATCGAGATAAATAAAAGATGATGAGCCACATAAAAAAACCTATACGATGGATTCTAAAACAATCTATCAAAACAAAAACGCTCACGGCTCTCACAGCCAGCCCATCGAGTCAGGTCACCATCACTCCCATTCGCAGTGCCTTCCCTCGCCCCTCTACCTAACGCTGCTACATCACTCCTCTGCCCAGAAAAGTTGCCTCACTCCTCTACCCCTCCCTTGGTCGTCGCTTATGCTTAGCCTCAGCCTCACCACTCGCATTGGGATACCAACATTCTCACCCGCTCACAAGAGGGGCTCTCGTTCCCAACCCTGAGTATCACTCATGGCTCTCACCTCCGGCCCAAGCCCGATCACCATCACCCCCAACTTTTGCTGGTCCCCCCTGCCATCCCCCCAATTTCCCTCCCCTGTCATCTCCCGAACCCCCTAACCATATTTACACAAATTTTCCATAGTAAGGGGTTTGAAAGACCAAGATACATACCCGAAAACGCTTCGCTGAAACCGTCGCTGGCAGCTCCACTGACTTGCTCTCGTGCACCTCCGTCCACCCGCAATCGCAACAATACTATTCTCTCTTTCCCGAATTCCTTCAGATTCCCACTCTACCTTGCTCTATTGCGTCAAACCATCCTGCCTTGGCCACCTCACCTCCTTCTTCGTCTTGGCCATACCTGTAAGGACCTGCAGTCCTTATGTGCGCACTTCGGCTGGAAGTGTGAGCTCAACCTTAGCACGCGAAGGTATTATGGTGCGTAGGAGAGAAGAGCGATGAGTTTATATGCGTGGAGGCATAGGTTTGAACGTATGAGGCCGACCTACGAACATGAGCAAGGCTGACACATATTAGAGGCGTTTGCGACGGAGTAGAGGCATTGGACAAGTCCGCTGGGTAGCCAAGACTTCACCCTACCTTTGGTATATATTGGAGATGTGTTGGACTCATTTCAACCATTGAACTTCGATCACTCAACAAACACTTGGACGCAGGGCGAAGGCGGAGCGGAAGTGCGAAGTTGGGCGAAGTTGCCGTGCAGGGCTGCATGACAGGCGACCCGGGCGGGCGCCAGTGCAGGGCTGCACGACGGGCGACCTGGGTGGGCGCCCGTGCAGGGCTGCACGACGGACGACCCGGGTGAGGGCGTCCGTGCAGGGTTGCACGACGGGTGACCCAAGTTGGGTGTGCGAGTGACCGGTGAGGGCGTCCGGGTAGGCGTGCATTACGGGCGGTCGGGTGAGGGCATCCGTGCAGGCGTGCGCGACGGGCGATCCAAGTAGGGCGTCTGTTAAACGAACAAACCGAATGTTGAACGGGTTAACCGGGAAGGGTGTGCCGTGCACGGAGGTGAGTTGGTCGACACGATGAGGTTGTGTGGACGAGCGGCCGGGTGAGGGCGCGTCGTGCACGACGAAATAGTGGAAACGAAGATTGGAACCGGAAGTCGTGAACAAAGAGTTGGGCAGGCGGTACTACGTGTTGTTTCATACGATTTGGGCGTTTATCAAGGGTTGGCAAGCGAGACTGCATGTGGGCAGGTATACATGGTTTGGGCATTTGCTGACCAAACAAAGAGCGAGCTGGGTGAAGACGTGTGACAAGGTGAACGAAGGGTTGGTGAGTCGTGCGGAGGTGCCGACGAGCTGGGCAACTGAGTTTGCCGAAGTTGGAAATCTGGCTAAGTATAAATTTGGGGTTTCCCAAGGACTTAGCCTATACTTTGTAAAAGTGGAAAATTATATATTGATATTCGGGCAGACTCATATTGCAGGGAGTTGCCCCTCCCTTTATACTGTTGTGCATTTCTCTTGTATAATGTTGTTGATGTGAATGTTATGGGCTTCACTTGTATAAAGGATAAAAGAAATAATACTTGGTAACAAAAAAATAAAACTATGGAATGTTAGGTGTAGTCTACAATCGTAAGTATTGGTGAAAAGAAAACGGTTGGTAGTGCCGCACCTCGCTATAAGCGGTTGAAAGACTACCGCAGTACAATACATGTACCTACACCTGGCGTACAACAAAACACAATACATGCATACACCTACATCCGGTGTACAACATAACACATACATACACATACACAGAGTACAACATAACAAATACACATGTCACAATGCCTCACTAAACAATGCACATACATATTACCACACGGGCACAACACAGCATGTACGACACACACACAATACCACATGTACATCAATACCATATGTACAATACATACACAGTTCCACATGTACAAAGCACCACCTGCACAATGTGTGCACAACATCACATGTACACGGGACCACCTACACAACGTGTACATAATGCGACATGTACATCGTACCACCTTTACAACATGCACACAGTGTTGGGTTGTGTTATATTCTTTCCATGACTAACCTACGTAGTGAACCGGGGGGTTAGAGGGGGGGCAGAGCCCCCCTTTGTTGCGCTGATTGTGCAGCGGAGGGGTCACAGGGGGGCGGCAGCCCCCCCCTGTTTGGGGGGTTTGAGGGGGGCGGGTAGCCCCCCTCTACGGGGTTCGGGGCAGCGCCCCGAGAAAAAAAAATTTGGACCCTATATTAGCTTGGGCGAACCTACCTATGGTTTTCGGTCCATGGTTTTGAACGCGATGGTTTTCAGTCCATGGTATTAGATGCTTCGGCATGTATAAATATGTATTGTAACATTGAAATGAACATGATGAAAAATCAAGCTGGTAGTCCCGGTTTTGGGATCCAGTGGGAAATCTCTGTGTATATGTGTTATGCTCTCGCATTGTTTATTTTTTCTGTGATTTAGAATTTGTATGCAGGTAATTTTTGTACAGGGTTAAAACCTACACACAGTGCCACATGCACGACACCACATGTACAACATGTACACGGCACCACATGCTCACATCACCACTTGTACAATAATGCACACAACACTATATGTACATAGCACCATATGTACAACATGCACAAAACACCATATGTACATAGCACTACAAATGCAACATGTACACAACACTGCATATCCAACATGTGCACTGTTAGCCTTGTGGGCAAATGATCAAAAAATGGATCCAAGTATGCCCTTTAGAGTCTCCAAATTTTCTCAAAATCACGCCAAAGGATCCAAGTATGCCCCAAAAGTCTTCAAAATCCTCTTAAGGATCGTTCAAAGTCGAAATGGTCGTAGGAGGAAAGCCCTTGGAAGGGCAGAAATACACTGTTGAGAGGCTCAAAACACTCTAAAACCATGAAAAACCATTATCGCAGGCTTAAACTGGGCATTGCACAGTAGTCGTTAGATCTGGCCGGTCAACAGCCTAGATCTAAGCAGAAAATCGCATATCGGTCGGGCAGAGGGGGCAATCTAAAGGCAGGTACATGACACTGTCGATCAGCGATCGCCTAATGATCGGATCAACGTGGAGCGTATGTTATATATATAAAGGCCTGGGGAGTGAACGACTTGCGATTGTGATTTATCACATCATTGATATCGCATCAACAATATACCACAGGCGGGGCCTATGCACATACATATGGGCGACCCGATAACCCGGACCCGACGGCATTATAGTTGGGAGTTCATTAATTTTGAAGTTCACGCCCAAGCAATTTTTAATGTATTTCACGTATTTTCATTATTTAATAAAATACAAAGGGAGGCTTGGATTGGCGATATGCGATACGACCTGGACACGAAAGGGTTCGGGAAGTGAAGTATATGAAATTTGAGATCCGCAAAAGCGTTGTTTTCAATGTATTTCGTGTATTTTCGTGGTTTAATGAAAAACACAAGAACAAGGCCGAATGCGACTTGCAATAACCATAAGGGCAGACCCGATGGGTAAATAAAGCATTTTTGAAGACCTTTGAAGTCCGAAAAGGATAGAGAAGGGCGAGATTTCTCGGTATTGTTGTGCTTTCTATTTATAACAGAAACAGTCACAGTTTGCAGTTTAAAGAGAAAACAAAGGCACACAGACCCTTTCCACTACCTAACAGAGGCCGGGAGATAGGGACAGAGGCCGGAAAGCATCAATAGACAGTGCAACTCATCCATAAACAACAAAATCATCATGGAGCCTCTCTGGCAGGAGAATTCCCAGACAACGCAACAAGCTACCAAAATATATGAAAGCAATTACTCTACTGTTAGAAGCAGAAAACTTCAATCCCATGCTTGCCTAGAAGGCATCAAATCAGTTAACAATGCATATCAGGCAGATTAAGACTTTGAGCCTCTTAGAGCTCAGGAGCATTGTAAATAGGCTATAAATAGTTGTTAGTAAGATGTAATATGGGTTCAACTTCTGGAGATTATTCCTCCTCTGTTCCTTCAAGCTTCTCATCTTCCTTCTAGCAATATAAGCTTGTTTTGTTATTACATGTTCAATCCCCATTTTCTTTGTTGTTCTAAGCTTGCACTTGAATAGTTTATCATGTTTTCTGCTGTGTCTAAAGCCAGATAATTGTCATCTTATCTCTGCATTGATATATTAGTTTTGTAAGTTTCATTTACTGCCTGTAGTTGGTCATTCATATATGTTCATGTATGCAATCTGCTGGTATAGTTAGTATTCTCCATATATCAATTAAATCTATAAACTATTGAGCATTAGTGGTCTAGAGCCTTGTGTTGTTGAGAGTGTTCATGCATGCCTAGAGTGAAAACAGAGCTGAAATGGTTATCTAACTTGATCCAAACCATCATTTATTCCAATAGTTCAGAGAACAATAGTGAAGATTATATGTTACCAGGCATCTCCGATCTACAACCTAGGAGATTTTCCTAGAGTGCTAACATAATTGGCGTCATTGCCGGGGACAGGAAATTGAAACTCAGCTTCCCTAAGAAACGACATAGATCCAGCTTTAATGATAGACAAAATCTGGGCACATTTTTGGTTGTAATCAGCTATCCGGCGACTCTACTAGAGGTCGAACCTCTTGGTGACTCCACATCTTAGTTCTGGCTTAGTTTGTGAGGCATACTCGGAGACATCCTCAGAAGCTACAAGCTGACCCTGTACCTAACCCTTAAAAGATCATCAAAGAAAGAAAGTTATTGCAGAAAGGAGCATCAGGTTCAGGTAAACCTAAACAATCTCCTATATCTCCTCAAGAAGGCTTGTAATAGAACAAATACATGTTGAAAGTATAGCATCTAAATACTAGCAGTGAAGAAAAACTCTCAGAGATTCATAAAGCTCCTTCTTCTTTAGGTTCTCCTTTTGTTGTAAGCCCAAAAGAAACCTCACCTCCCATCCATCATACTCCTTTAGTCCTATCAGTCACTCCTCAACCCTCTATCATTCAGACTACCAGTACTCTTTTAGCCACCACAGTTATGGCAGGTCCACAAGCACCTACCAAAATGGAAAGAATCATAGCTGCTAGGTATGGACCTCTAATACTGCCCACTCCTCTAAACGCCATGTCTACTGGAGAATATCATAAATATAGACCTAAGTTCACTGGGACTGAAGGTGTTACTGCTGAAGAACATCTTGAGTCATTCTATAGCTATGTTGATAATCTGGACATTAGTGAAGATGATGTGTGGATGAGAGTCTTTGTCCAAAGCCTAGATGGAGAGGCTAGAAAATGGTTCAGAGAACTAACCCCAAGGTCTATAGTAGATATTGAAGCTTTAGATGATGCATTTCTAAAGCATTGGGGGGATAAAAAGGACCTCCTCTACTACAACATTGAGTTTGGAAACTTAAAGAGAGAAAATGGTGAGTTGTTGTCCGATTTTAATAAGAGGTTTAACCGTATGTACAACAAGATACCAGCTGAAGTAAAACCCACTACTACCTCTACTAAACTCACATATGCCAGTGCTTTTGATTCTGACTTCTGCCTACTGTTGAGAGAGAGGAGATGTGCTACTTTGGCTGACATGCAGGATGTAGCCTTGGAAGTGGAATCAAACATCATGGTTGTAGAGAAGCTCAAGGGAAATGTTGATAGAAGAAGACAGAGGGGCGAGTCTTCATCATCCTCTGATCCTAAGATAGATAAAATGACCAAGATGATAGAGTCATTAGCCTCTGAAATCTCCAAATTAAAGGTTGAGCAACACCCAAGGAAAGGGAGAGCTCCTAATACCTTTGCTCCTAGAAACCCATATCCAAATCCATATAGAAGAACTAATGAGCAGTTGCAGATTTTGCAAAGAAACAAAGATGCTAATGAAGACCAAAGGGTGAAGGCTCCTTTTTAGAATGCAATCATGGAAGAAGAGCAGTTTGAAGAAGAGGATGAGATCCATTGTCTGGAAGACAAAGGCAATGCTTCTTTTTTTACCTCAGCTACCTATGAAAAGTCATTATGCAATGACCAAATCAGCCAAGAGTGGGATGGTAAAGCTATTTTACAAACTGTAGATCAGCAAAGATATAACTTGAGGTCAAAGATAAATAATGCCAAGGAAACTTCTGTTCAAAGAGATGTTGTCCTTGCAGTGCAGCAAGCTAATAAGCAAAAACGACCAGCAGTTGATCCCACCGTCCTCAAAGCTCCAACTCATGAGGTAAGAGGCCTCAACAAGTCTCCTTCTCCTTTCAGTTTTCAATCAGAAATTCAGAAGCTAAGAATACCTATGCCTCTAATTGAACTAGTAAATAATGAGTCCTTCAAAAGATCCATCCTCGAGGCCCTTGAGCCTAAAGCCATCCAAGCCTTCACAAACCATGTAAATCTACAAGATGACAAGCCAGCTGTTATTCTCAGCCCAATGATTGAAAATTGTGAAGACAACTCCCCATCATTCTATGTCTCTCTAACTATTCATGAAAAAATCCTTCGCAACTTCCTTTTGGACACTGGAGCCAGCCATAATCTAATGCCCAAGGCTGTCATCGATGAGCTGGGTCTTGACATCACCAAGCCTTATCATGACATGTTCTCTTTTGACTCTAGAAAAGTGAAATGTCTAGGATTAATCAAGGACCTAGCCATCACTTTGTCTCCGCTGCCTATGAAAATCATGATGATGGATATTTTGGTGGCAGATGTACCCCCCAAGTTTGGTATGTTACTTTCCAAAGGTTGGATCAAGAGGTTAGGTGGATCATTACAAAATGACATGTCTTATGCTACTGTTCCAGTTTTCAGAGGAGAGAGCAAGAGATTATATAGAGAAGCTCAGCTAGCTTATATAATCAGCGATGAAAATAATCCCACCCATCATCCCATATATGCTATCGACACTGATTTTGGAGCTTGTATTCTTCATATTGAAGACTCTCAATTGGCCTCCACACAGCTCAAGAAACCAGTTTTCCAGATCACAGAGAAAGAAAACCCACAGATTTGGGATATGTTTTTTGATGGGGCTTGCTCTAAAGAAGCTGTAGGGGCAGGTGTAGTCCTTGTGTCCCCAACACAGGAATACATTCATTTATCCTTCAAATTAACCTTTTAGGTCACAAACAACACCACAAAGTACGAAGCTTTGATTATGGGCTTAAGCGTTGCCAAAGAAAGGGGTATTAAAGGCCTGGAAGTGTTTAGAGATGCAGACCTCATTATTTAGCAGATAAATAAAACTTTCCAACCTAAGCATCCAAGGCTGAAGGCATACAGAGATGAGGTATGGAGGCTCAAGAATTCTTTTAATGATTTCAGCATTTCTTATATTCCAAGAATGAAGAACCAGCATGCCAACTCCCTTGCTATCTCTGCTAGCATGTTTATTCCTCCTTTGCCTCCTAAATTGACATATGAAGTTCAGGTAAAATACAAACCATCTCTGCTTGACAATGTCAAATATCGGAGGGTATTTGAAGACGATGAGGAAATTAACAGGTTTTTTCAAGTTGTTGAGGAATTTTCTGAAATGCACATCGATCAAGAAAATGAATCCATGGGAGAATGCGGTCAACCCAAGCTAAAAAGAGAGATCGGCTAAGGAAGCATCATCTTGTTGCCCAGTAATCACATACCAAAAGGATTGGTGCCTCTAGAGAACCCTTTTTGTCATAACGACGTGCCCTATAAGCCAGCCAAAACAGAAAATGAGTATGTTGTCTGTAAACATAATATAGGGAGCCCAACCCATCCGAAAAAAGTAAATTTGTCCACGCATTTGTCCTCTACCCAGAATTTCATGTATTGCACCCTCATGAAGCAATTCACTGACATTTTTGCCTGGGAATATAGCGATCTTAAAACCTATGACGCATACGTCATTCAGCATAAGATCCCACTAGAAAAGAACACCATCCCTTTTAAGCAAAAATTAATACCTATCAGCCCTCCCTTATTGCCTTCGATTGAGAAACAAATCAAGAATTTGTTGGATGCCAAAATCATAGTTCCCCTAAGATATTCAAAGTGGATAGCCAATCTTGTGGTAGTAAGAAAGAAAAATGGAAAAATCAGGCTTTGTGTTGACTTCAGAAATCTGAACAAGTGCTCTAAAAAAGATAATTATCCCCTACCCAAGATGGAACACTTGCTGCAAAGAGTTTCAAGGGCTAGAGTCATGTCTTTTTTAGATGGATTTTCATGTTACAATCAGATTGTTGTACATCCTGAAGATCAAGAAAAGACTGCCTTCACTACTCCTTGGGGCACTTTCATGTACTCCAAGATGCCTTTCGGACTGATGAATGTTGGGGCTACTTTTCAGAGGGCCATGGACATAGCCTTTGTGGGAGAGAAGGACAAGTTTGTCCTTATTTATATTGATGAGATAACAGCCTTCTCCAGTAGCCACAAAGACCATTTACAACATTTAAAGAAGGTCTTCCTAAAGTGCAGACAGTTTGGAATCTCAGTGAACCCAAAGAAGTCACAGTTTTCTCTAGAAGAAGGCAAACTTATGGGACATATTGTTTTTGTTGAAGGTGTGAAGGTTGATCCAACAAGGGTTCAATCCATTCAAAGATTGTCCATCCCAAGGTCAAAGAGGGACATTCAATCCTTCCTGGGTTAAGGAGGTTCATTCCAAACTTTGCAGAGCTAGTAAAGAACATCACTTCCATGCTGAAGAAAGAATCAAAAATAAAATGGACAGCTGCTTCAAGAAGCTCTTTTGAAGCCATCAAGCAAGCTATCATGGAAGCTCCCACTCTAATTAGCCCAGATTACACTAAGGAGTTTTGCATCTTCTCTTTTGCCTCTTCCGATACACTTGCAGCAGTTCTGTTGCAAAAGGATGATGAAGGCATAGAGCACCCCGTGGCCTTTTTCAGCAAAACTCTAAGGGATGCTGAACTAAGGTATGACCTTATTGAAAAGCAAGCTTATGCTCTCGTTAAATCTTTAAAATAATCCAGAATTTATATTCTGCGTTCCAAAGTAGTTGCATATGTACCTTCAGCCTGAGTGAAAGATATCTTAACTCAGCCAGATATTGATGGAAAGAGGGCAAAATGGATTACAAAATTCATAGAATTTAACATAGAGGTGAAACCCACTAAGCTTGTCAAAGGCCAGGGCTTGGCTAAACTTATGGCTAAAGAAAATTGTAGCTTGTTAGACATAAATTCCATGGGTCTAAATTCAGAAGAGGAAGCAGCAGAAGACCAAAAGCAGAATCAGTCTTTGGCTGAAAATCTGGCCACATGAGAATGGTATTACATCATAGTTCATTTTTTGCAAAAGCTAGAAGTCCCTCGAGGACTTAGCTCAATTCAAGCTCGTGCCATTAAACTCAGATCAACAAAATTCTGCATTAATAAAAATTTTCTTTATTGTAAAGACCCATTAGGAATCCTCTTGAGGTGTCTAGATAAAGAACAATCTATAGAGGTCATATGCTAGTTCCATTCTAGCATCTGTGGAGGGCATCATTATTGGAAAACTACAGCTCACAAAATCTTGAGGGTTGGATATTATTGGCCTACTCTATTCTCTAATGTGTTTTCTTTTGTAAAAACTTGTGACAAGTGTCAAAGGTTTGCAGGGAGACAACAGCTAAAATCTCTACCCTTAAAGCCAATACATGTCAATGGTCCCTTCCAGCAGTAGGGCTTGGACTTTATAGGTGAGATCAACCCACATTCCAGTGGCCAACACAAATGGATCTTAGTAGCCACTGATTATTTCACCAAGTGGATTGAGGCTATACCCACTAAGAATGCCAATCATCAAGTTGTCATAAAGTTCTTAAATGAGAATATTTTCACTAGATTTGGTTACCCAACCAAACTAGTCACTGATAATGCAACAGCTTTTAAAGAAAAAGAATTGGCGGACATGACTGAGTCCATGGGCATTCAAATAGTGCACTCTACCTCATATTATCCTCAAGGCAATGGCCTAGCAAAACCATCTAACAAAAGTCTGGTAAGGGTCATCAAAAAGTTGTTAGAGGACAACAAAAAGAGATGGGATTCCAAGTTGAAGTTTGCACTATGGGCTGACAAATTTGCCATCAAAAAATCCATAGGGAATTCTCCATTTAAATCGGTTTATGGCGTTAATGTTATTTTCCCTATCCATCTGATTCTCCCTGTGGCTAAATTCTTGCAAGAAGAAAAAGAGGAAGAGAATGACATGGTAAGAAGAATGAATAACCTGGTTGAACTACAGTAGATCAGAGAACAGTTGGTTGAGAAGTCAAAGGCTCATCAGAAGGCAATCAAAGAAACCTTTGACAGGAAGGAAAAAGTGGACAATTTCCAAGTTGGTGATTGGGTGCTTAAATGGGATGCATTTAAGAAAAAGAGAGGTAATCATGGCAAGTTT
>APFE030371846.1:10560-64738 GCA_000404065.3 Pinus taeda | reverse complement strand
AAATCGGATATTCAAAATTTTGTGGCAGAATGTTTGGTTTGCCAACAAAATAAATTTGAAACAATTAAGACCCCGGGTCTATTACAACCTTTATCCATTCCAAGCCAACGTTGGGAGGAGGTTACAATGGATTTTACCCAAGTCTGAGAGAAAGAGTGTCATCATGGTGGTAGTTGACAAACTTAACAAGTATGCACACTTTGGTGCATTATCACATCCATTTAAAGCCAGTACAGTTTCTACTGCATTTATGGAAACAATTCAAAAGCTACATGGAAACCCAAAGATTATTGTAAGTGACAGAGATCCAAATTTCACTGGAAATTTTTGGACAAAATTATTTTCTTGTCTCGGTACTCAGTTAGCTCATAGCTCATCTTATCATCCTCAATCTGATGGGAAAACTGAGGTAGTAAACAATTTTTTGGAAGGATATCTTCATTGCTTTGTATTTGATAAACATACACAATGGGTCAAAGGGTTGCCTCTGGCTGAATGGTGGTATAAACTTCCTTCCATACAACAACAAAAATGACCCCATTTATGGCACTTTATGGGTATCAGCCACCATCCATCACATCATATTTAAGAGAAAATTCTAAGGTTCAAGCAGTGAAACATCACATCGAACATCAACAACAAGTCCTCCAACTCTTAAAGGATAACCTAGTGTTGGCACATAATAGAATGAAACAACAGGCAGATCAACATCGCAGCGAAAGAAGTTTTGATGTAGGTGATTGGGTATTCCTAAGGCTACAACCATATAAGCAAATATCCCTCAAGCAGGCTAAGAAGGATAATAAATTATCACCAAAGTATTATGGTCCATACAAGGCGTTGCAAAAGATTGGTTCTATGGCATACAAGTTAGAGCTTCCTGCAGCTTCTCGATTGCACCCAGTTTTCCATGTTTCATGTTTAAAGAAGGTTATAGGCAATAAGCTCACAGTTCAAACAATATTGCCAGAACTTGACGAGGAAGGAAAAATTATATTGGAACCAGAAGCAGTCACAGAAACAAGAACTCGACAGCTATGAAATTGATCAATTTTAGAGTATCTTATCAAGTGGAAGAACTTATCTACTAAAGATTCCACATGGGAGGATGATAATTCTATATAGAAGCATCCAGAACTACTTAAGCGTTGAGGACAACACTTTTTTGAAGGAGAGGGGCATGTTGGGTCCTTATAATACTAGTGATTACCCCATTACTATTGTAGTTGTAGCCCTTATTAATATTGTTGTGCCCCTATTGCCCCCATATTGTTATTACTGTGCCCCATAGAATCCCTCTATTGTTATCTTTGTGGCTTTATATTATTATTATTAGGTCGGATGGGTTATATTGTGACTCCTTAGACTCCTATATATAGAAAGGAGGTTTTGTCATTTGAATCATCCAAGAATTGTTCATTTATGTAATGTAAAGGAGGTTTCCCCCTCAAAGAGGCTGAATTCTAAGGCATTGATCTATCTTTTCTATCTTTTTCTTGAGCTGGTTACTTAACACACCATGGTTATCTGGAAATGGCATGGCTAGGCTAAAAACACTATCAAACTTAGAAAAATCCATGCCACAATATAAAAAAACCACATGCAATACTATGCATGCAAAATCTAGCGAGGAAATCACACATGCAAATCGATACCTACAAAGAATCCTGCTGTAGTTTCTTGATCCTTCTCTTCCTTGCTTTCTCCTTCCTTCCTCTTTCCTTCTTTTCCTTTCTTGATCTAATGCCAAAGTGCTCCAAGAAAACTCAAGTGTCCAGGAGTGAGAGAGAGAGAGAGAATAATGAGAGAGCTCCAAAATTGAACTGACAAAAGGTTACACTAACCAAGCCCTGAGAAAAAGCTTGCCAACTAATCCTTAGAATCCTTTTTATCAATGAGGCCTCTATTTTCTTCAATTTCCATTATTTCCTTCAATTTCCTCCTCACATGCACACTGTGACCTTTCACCTTCCTTTTCTTCTAATTTCCATTATTTTCATAAATAAATGTGCCAAAAATTTCCAATTTTCCTTTCCAAAGCCTTTTCCATAATAAACCAAAGTGACACCCCACTAGGATGTTTTTTCCCACCATTCAACTTGGAATATGTGTCCCATGACCATGGTGTTATATATTTTTACATGGATTTTTAACTAGGGATATTACATATTGAATCATTATTTCCATTTGGAATCATTATGCATGAAGAAGACCATTGGTCTCATGGTCTAGACTCCAACAAAATAATATTGGTGATTGTAATCCAAATAGTGCATAGAACAAGTAGGGAGAAAGAACAACTGAAACAAGAGGGAATGCACATGCATTAATCACTATCCATTCTTCTCATGATGCATGGATCATAGAATCTGAAGTTTCACATCACATGACAAACACAAAAAATGTTCTCTCATATTTAAAACCATACAATGGTCCACCTATTCTCATGGGCAATGATTCTCTAATAGAGGAAACTAGGCAATGGAGGGTAGATCTTGGAGATGGAATTTTTGAGAATGTCCAGCATATTCCAAAGATTTCCATAAATATTCTCTTCATGTATTAAATGAAACATAATGGAACCAGAAGGAGAGATGAATACACCCTAGATTCAATAAGCATATATGACATGCACGATAACTCAGAAATTGTAGTTGGTATGGCAAATCATCAATATTGTTTGTACACTTTTTTTTTTGTTTTTTGTTTTTTGTTTTTGTCTTTGTTTTTTTTTTGTTTTTGTTTTTGTTTTGTTTTGTTTTTTTGTTTTATTTTTTGTTTTGTTTTGTTTTTGAATTTGTTCCTCAATCAGATTCCACTTTACTACTGACGCATGGAAATGATTAAAGTATAATTTGGCACAAGATATTTGGACATTTAAATTTAAGATACACACAATGGTGTAAAAAATAAGGGATGGGGAAAGTCCTACATGCCATGAAATTTTCCAATGGAGTTTGTGATGGATGTGAGCTTGAAAAAATCCACAAGAAAAGTTTGGGAAGGGGCATGCCTGGAGAGCCTCCTTTTCCTTGGAGCTTGTTCAAAATAATATTATAGAGCCATTCCAAATCCTTCCATAAGAAAAGCCAAATATGTTTTGATATTCATATATGGTTGCATGAGATACACATGGGTGTATGCTCTCAAACTTAAATCTAGAGTGTTTGAGCATATAAAGTTTTTCAAAGCACACGTACAAAATTAGTTCCAAAAGATGATCAAGATCATCCATACATATAATGGGGGGGAGTATGTCAACAAGGATGTCCAACATCTTTGTGTTGAAGCAGGAATACAGTTTTAAAACACATTTCCTTACAATTCACAACAAAACAAGTTAGTTGAGAGGAAGAACAAATCCTTGAAAGAGATGGCTAGTCGATGTTGCATGCAAGGCCCCTTCCTTCCAAATTATGGGCTGAATATTTTTCATTGTTGTCTAGGAAATCCTCTCTGCGGATAGAGATGATCCCTTTAGCCCAATGAGTGGGACTAGCAACCTACATGATAATCTATTAGACACTTTCCTAAGTTACAATTGAAATAGAAGAAGAGGAAGATGACCTACCTCATTTTGATGCTATAATATTCTCCTTTGTTGAATACCTTGAATCGCTTGCGCCATGGGCTCGATCTTACTGATCACAATGTTTAAATGTCTGCACAAGAGATCAAGACAAAACAAAGCATGCAAGTACAAATAGCATAATCAAAAGTAACCTACTTAACATATCAAGGAGCATTAAGATAAATGATGAATTAATATATACATATATGGAAAATGAACCAGTAATTGTATATATTAATAGAATAAAGGAGGAATTATACAATCAAGCCTTGATGTCAATAAGCTCTCTTGAATGAATGTCCAAGTCCAAGCTCAAGCTCTCCAAGCACTCATTCTCTAAGCCAAATGAGTAGCATGTAGGCACAATCTTAGCAGAAGGGTGCAAATAGCCAAAGACCAACCATTTGGGAATGGGAGAGGATGAATATATAGGCAGGGAAAGGGATTTAGGATCTCTCCAAATATAGGAGAAGGCCCTCATCTCAAGGAGGTAGCTCATAGGGATAAGACCAAAAGTCCAAGTTGAGAGAGCTCGACCTCATCCACACCGGACAACCTCCAACTTGTCATTATGGAAGCCTCTAGATCACAAAGCTTCTTGTCCTCTTTGGGAAAATTTACTTTTTGGGATCATTGTTGGTATCCAAGAAAAAAACGTGATGGCATTGCAAGGCTAGCATAGTGCAACTAGCGACCATCACTATTTTTAGTATCAGGGAAGTGATGATTCTAAAATTAGGGTTTTAGAGCCATTTCCTTCAGGGGAAGCTCAAGGCATTTTCCAATCAATGTTTTAGGGAGGATTTGAGTTGCATATCTGGATGAGTACACTGAATCATGGTTATGTTTAGAGCACTTCAGGGTATATCACAAGGAAGTGCAGGAGGTGTGACAAAATACTGTGTAAGAGATGCCCCCTAAAGCATAAAGGCAGAACAAGGAGTGATGGATGAGATGCTTTACGAGCTTTTTCAAGGACAAGAACAAACATTGTTAAGAGACCTGCAAATCAAGGATGCATATACATATACATATCTGATATCAAAACATGAACGCATGGTATGTGTTATCACAAAATCTAGCCTTGATAGGCTGCTGATCAAGCAGACTCTGAGTAACTCTTTCAAACCAATCTTTTGGTTGAGGCTTAGCCTCCTCAACCTGAGAGCGATCTCTCAATAGGTTTAAGGTTTTTGATTAACGATTAGATGGCTAACTCTAGGAACAAAATGGATAAATGTATAATTGGTTTACTGGTTGAATCAAGGATTAACAAACATCTATTGGGCTATGGAGTCAAGATGATCTTCAACAAAACAAAATGATTAGAAAAACATGGAAGTCAAGGCACTTAGAGTTTAGGTTTATAAATAAAATAGTAACACAATGAAACAACATAGTTTACAAGCATGTGAAGGAAGTTAGAGCATTTTCCAATGAATTCTAAGTATCACAAGCTCATATCGCTGCAAATAAGTAATTGAACAAGGCCATAAGAACATCAATCACATAAACTCCTTGCGAATCTTGAGTAGTCAAACTGATCTCTGTATTAAGTATGGAAACCATAATTTCCTACAATAACACAACTTTATTTTGCTAATGAGGAATTCGATTCTCAATCTTTATATAGAGTTTTACAACCTTGGATATTGTGATCTATCTTTAGAGGAATTCAAATTCCTAACTTAGACACCTATCTAATCATAAAACAAACTACTTAATTACAAATTGACAGCTAGCCGTCTTTAAGAGTCCTAATACAAATAGGAGTGAAACTCCTAAGACATTCTTTTAACAACCTTATCTATGACTTCAATACATTCTTTAATCTATTGTCCACCCATGTCTTTGAGCTGGATGATGTCCTCAATGCTGTTACAAAACCTGTTGAGTCATGACCTAACTGTCTTGATTACTAGGAGATAAAGTTCCTCCTTTTAAGGCCCTTAGTCCCTTTTGCCTATATTTGAGTAGTTTTGCTGGTATACATGTGGAATGCACTAATAATCCATTAACATTTCATTGTCCACATGTGCAAAGAAAAGGAAACTCGAAAATATGGAGGAAAGACAAAACATGACTGTGCTACGAAAATACTCTGTTTTCGTAGCACAACTTTTATGTCATTTATGAAACACTTCCTGGGAATCTGCTTTCTACACCATTGCCATCTGAGACTTCATACATGATCCCATATCCACCAGCAACTTACAAATTTGGAACTAATCAAACCTTACCTCCAGAAACATCCATAAGTGCTAAATGATCATCTTCAGCAATTTCGTAGCGTGCTACGAAACTGCTGTGTATGTTCTTTTTCAACACAGCCTTCAAAAATCTGTAGTTTGGAAGTTTTTTCAAAATTCCATGAAGACTGATATGATCAACCAAACATCAAAATCACTTACCCTTATAGATGTTCTTCTTCACAGCCGTTCTTCCTTTTATATGTCAAAATTCTTTTTATGTGCCAAAACTGTTTTGATATATCTCCTTCACTAACCCTTCTAAACACCCTGTTTCATTATTGTTGTAGACCCTTTTCCAGATTTGGTTAGTTGTATTTCTAGATCTTCAATTTGGCTCTTCAATCATCTGTTTATAGCTCTCAACTGAGCATTAATATTCCTTACAAATTTGGCTTCTTTGATTGCAGGAACAGTCTAGGTAAAGTATTGAGTTTCATTGCTTACTATTTCTAGTTTGGACACCTTTTCAGCTTCCTAGAGAGCCTTCATCCTTTTGAAATTTGTCCTTTCAGCTGCATGCTCTCTTGTTCTCACTCTTATTCTAGAAATTTCATTATTGGTAGCCTTTAACCTTTCTTCCATAACCTCGTAACTAGCTTTTTCAGTTTCAGTGGCAGGAACTATGCTTTTGTCACCTTCAGGTCTTGGAAATGGAATGTCAATCAACTCTTCTTGAACAAAAAATGTTTCTTCTATTCTCCCTAGCTCAATATTGGAATCTTGCATCTTCTTGGATTGCTTGGTTAAGGGTTTTCTGGGTTTGCAAACAAATGCTGAGACATCCTCCTCAAATTCTAATTTCTTGGAAGGTTTCATTTTCTTTGACATTCCTTGATCATATTTTATCACATCTGCCTACACCAAAGGGGATTCTGCAATATCAGTGGCTTTTAAAATATCATTTAAATCACCCTTCAAGCTGGAACCCTCTCCCGAGATCACTATTTTACCTTTCTCCTTTGTAATTTGACTTCTAGTCAATCTCTTTTGAACTGGTTTGCTGGTGGACTGTTCTTTTGTTCTTCCCTTAACCTCAGGCATCTTTTCTTTGGTAGATTTAGGAGTTTCAAGAATGAATACTAGGGCTTTGCTTGCTTTCTCTTTCACCTACTTCCTAGGCTTCAGCTTAACATACCTTTTTTCCCTAGACATTACAGACTTGCTGGTTTCTGCTGATGGAGTTCCTTTAACCCTAGGGCTAGTGTCTACACCTTGTTTTTCTACTCCAAAGTCACATACAAACAAAAACGAAGACCAATCTTTGTTGATCCTCTTGAGTTCATGTAGAAATATCAGTTTAATTAAACCATGATGAAACAGGGAAGTTTCACATCCTTGAGATTTCAATTGTACTTTATCTACCATCTTAGCTACACTTTGAAATAAGTAAGGCAAATATAGAGAAATCATACCAGTAAAATGTAACAGGAGTTTGAAATGATATGAATAAACCTTTTGATATCTGCATTCAGAGGTGAAATAGCATTGGATGTTGAAAAGAAAGTTGATATAGTTGTCCTTGATGTAGTCTTTGGGAACTACCTTGGTTAAGTCGGTTTCTGAAAACTCTAGCTTTACGAACACCTTACATGGTTCCATGTTGAATCTAAAGTTTTTTAACCATGTCTCTTGGCCCCTAGGAATTTCTGTCACCAACGCTATGACCTCTCGAGAAATTTGCAAGTTAAGCATTCCAACCTTTGTGCTTAAACCAGTGAAATGGAGTGCAAACTCCTTTGTCACCTGAGTATCCCCTCCCTGCAATTTCTTGTAAAACTTCTAGCATCCTGCTTTCTTGAAGGCTTCTACAACTGCTTTGTCTCTAATTAAGACCTCACTGCTTTCAAGCTATGTTGTCAAGCAATGACCAGACCTATGATGTTTCTTCTCCTCTGTCATCTTGCCTTCTGAATTCTTGTGACAAAACTAGCTTCTTTTGAAATTTTGTTGATCAGCCTCGCTTGCCAATGGTGGTCAGCCTCGCTTGAATTGTGGATGAGGAAAACCTTGGTGGAAAATTACCAAAGCTTACTGTTCAAAAAACTTTGGTTCGAGGGTTTGCATGCAAAATGAAATGATGAGACTAGCCAACCCTTTCGAATTTCAAATTATCTTTCATAAATGAACCCTAAATTCAAAATGATGAGTTTGAATGGTGGCATGCTTAAGGACTGAATCCTAGCTGACACCTAATAATGAAAATTATAACGGAATATTAACCGATTAATGTTTGACAAGATTGTTCTTTGAATTCGCGCTTTTGTAGTTTGTACATAAAAGCGTTGCAAAAAGAGCAATGTTTTTGTAGCACAAAACAAACATTTTACACTGTCTGCACTACGAAAATGTGGTTTTGGGGCTAATTCCAAATTTTTTCAAAATGGCTTAAGCTATGAGTTTCCAAAAAGAAATTAGGATTCATGAAACATGGAAAAAGGATGTTTAGATTTTATTTGGACATGAAAAATTAAACCTTTGAGACTCCTAATGTACCACCTACCCATTAAAACATAGGGTGACATGACACTAATTTAAGACCATGACAAAGAAAAATGTAAACCCTTGTTTTGGGGATAACAATATAGACGCATCCATTCGGATAATAAGGATTATGTGAAAGGATCCATGGTATGGGCGCAACCATCCAAATGAAAAGGATCATCAACAAATCTAAGATCCAAGGTATGGACGCAACCATCCAATATAGAAGGATCATCATAAATGTAAGGTTCCACGGTATGGTCACAGCCATCTGTATAGTAGAAACATGTGTGCAATCATGAATAACACATAACTCCATGCAACCTAAGTCATATCAGACAACACTCAGGGTCTTGTGCTCCATCCCAACCCAATCAAAGTACGAATTCTAACATGTGAATGAATGTGTCGAAGTTGAACATGCTAGGAAACCACCTCATTACCGGCCAATGATGTGGACATTAACAAGCATGAGAGAAACCACCAGTAATGATAATGGTTCTTAAGGTATGAGAGTATAATTTGTGAATGTGAAAAAGATGCTGAATTCAAACACTTGTGGAATCATCAGATCGAAGGCCAATGATGAAAACCTGTTGTCGAATGCGAAGAACTTGCCATTAAGGCATGCAAGCTCCAAGGTACTGAAAGGGAGTCTCTAAGTCATCTTCTTGGATAATGAGCTAAAGTCGACAGGAATTGACTCGTCAAAGGAGGGCTATGATGATTCCCCCGCCATCGAAACGAAATGAGGAATAAAGTGGAACGAAATGAAGAGGATCTAAGACTATAGCAAAGGGTTAGACAATGTATATGTAATAAACTGCAGATAGGACTTCTCTTGAACATCGGTGACATGAATCTAGAGTGGGGAAGCATTTGACTCAACATAGGACTAAGCATCATGAAGATAAAGTGGAATATTCAAATGAGAGGCAAAATGGATCACCGAAACCAAAGAGGACAAGTGATTGAGTGAGGATATCCAAAACCTAACAAAAGAAGCAAAAGAGTGTCATGTTCAAGAGCGACATGCTACCTATACAAAGGATGCTTCACTTTAATTTTCCCTACTATTTCTAGTGAGTACTGCAATTATTTTTAATCACAAGCTTGAAGGGGATATCATATGCTTGTCATATAAGTTCATTCTTCAAATGAATCCATCCCAGTAAGTTTTGCGAGTCATAGGAAGGAGAAACTCGGTCTCATCATGGTGATGAGTCTTTCGTCACAAAAGTTTTAACGAGTCTGATAGAAGAATAAATCGGTATCTTTTTCACATTTAGAGAGTTTGAAAAAGAGATGAAAAAGAAAATTCCATCATGTCCCAATTTTTCCCTCGAACCCGAAAAGGTAGAAAACAATATTCGAGAGAATCTCTTGATCATGTCAGCCAAGCTGTACCTTTTTCGTAAATAGTCAACCTCAGCTCGAAAAAGGGGTAAATGTATACTGAAATGGCGTCAATTCATTTAATTTAACGAGTTCGAAAAGACAAGTACTCAAATACCTTTTCATGTTTAGAGAGTCAGAAAAGAGCTCAAAGATGACCCCAGAGGGGGTTCCTTTTTTGTTTTTTTAAATGAGTCCAAAAAAAAAGATAAAATAAAACTTGTTGAATCAGTCAAGAATAATCATTGTATCCACCAAAATTACCTGCAACTGCACAAGGATAACCTCATATCACTGATATTGAGGAAAATAATAAAATATTGGCAAAAATGAATTTAAACTTATAAATAGACTACACGTAATTTTTTTTACCATTTCACTAGAGTAAGTTTCAAAGTGTATTTTTACCCCATTTTCTTCGATTTCTTAGGAAAACAATGAAGGAGATCCATGGCATCATTTCTCAAACTGCTAGTTGTAGGTAAGATTCCTGCCTTTTCTCTTGCATTACATTGTATTTTTTGTGCGTTTTCATCATTTTTTTGCTTGCTAGAGGAAAGGATTTTAATTTTTAATAGCATTGGCAATCATCAAAGGTTTGCTCATTAGACCAGCGATGTTCACCCCTGAGCCGAAAGGCACTCGTGCTGACATCAAGAGTTTAATAAAATAGACGTGATGACCACGAGACAAAATTTTTAACGAAAATATTCCTTTTAGGGCAAAATCTCTGAGTTTTAATACGTGAAAAAGCATTAATTAATGTTTAATGATTGTTTGCAGGAGGTTTTTGACAACATGGTACTTGAATGGAAGGAAAGAGGCCATGAGGTAGAAGACCACCAGGCAACCCAAAATCCATTATGTGTGAATGCTTTGATGAATTGTGGGCTACTGAAATTCTTTAGAACTACATGACTCAAAGCTAGAAATGAGCTGTTGCGATACTTGATTAGTCAATGGGATATTGATCGGGAAATATTCATTATTGGGGACCAAGAGTTGGAACTGGAAGAGACAGACATTTAATTCATTACTGGATTGTCTAAAAGAGGGGAAAGATTTCAACTCTTCGGGTCATGTCCTGGAGGTGAGCCTAGTGCTCTAATCAGAAGACATTGCCCAAGTGCGGAGATGACGATGGATGGGAAGGTGAAGATAGCGACACTTAAAAATATTCCCTTGAGAATGATCCTATACACATAGTTCGTGTATCTGGGAGGCAGGCGTTACATGAGACTTCGAAATCCCAATTCCATTATGTAGTACAATTCCTTACTCCAACAATATTCAATTGGTGTGGGGGGTTACTGGCAATTATGCAGAGGAATCTAACCAAAGGAAAGTGAGGAAACTTGAAACAGTTTGGCTATAGGTCCATTCTGGTTACTTTCTCTCTGGAGTATGTGCCCCTATTTTGGTATAAGTGGACAGAGGTACAAGTTCCACAAGATCCGAGGCTGGTCAGATGGAGTGAACTCATCCCTCGAGGAGGAGGGGGTTAGCAGATGCATTTCCCTTCATAATTTTTTATTTGGTTGCGTCACCAACTAATAATTTTGGACGATGGCAACTATGTAGGAACAAATTTCATATGGGACGTGGATCTACCTCTGCCATTGGGCGAACAGTGGACTGATGCAAGTAAAACTTGTTTTTTGATTTTTCAAGTTTTTATGATTTTTTTGTGAAAGTGTATCTAAGATTTAACTTGTGATAAATGTGTAGATGTTGGGCCAGAAAGGCCTCCTGGTATGTTGCCAATAGCACGACAAGTAGCACGTCAAGTAGAAGATTCTCCCTATGAGGAAGGATCAAACCCCATGGTCGATATGGAACGCAATATGGAGGTGATTACCTCTGGGATTCCAGAATATGCTATTATAGATGACATTCCATTGCAATAACAGAGCCATAAAGTCAGAGTGTCTGCAAGACTACGTTGGCTATTATGCCGAGTGATTAGGGAAGTCTCATGTTATCGTGAGCATCATGTAGGCACATAGCTTTTCTAGCTGTTTTTTGCACTGTTGTAGGATTTTGAAAACCATGTGTCTCATAACACTTTATTTTTTGAGTTTTTGACAAAAAAACTCTAACAGACGCGACATATATTGATGTAGAACCAGCTTAAAGGACCACAACCACCTACAAAGTTCTATACACAAACACCTAAAATGAAGCTTAGACACACCATAATCAGATTTAAACTATAGATGGATCATGGAGAGGAAAATCCTCATCAATGGATTCGATTTAAGGGCTCTCTGGCCCTGAGAAAAATAGATTAGTAGGTCACTTGCAAAAGTTCAATGCTATACACAAAAATGTAGTGCCATAAAGATAAATACAACACCGAGCTCAGGAATGCAATTTAACTGAATTTTCTTTTGGATTTTTTTGTGGGTTTCCTCCTTAGTCGAGTTGCTGTGGAACGATCTACAAGATTGAAAACAAAATCATGAAGGTTACCATCAGATCAAAGCTCAACAAATTTGTGGTTATGCAGAGGAATAACTGCTATGACTTGTGATCAAGCCAGATCTTGATACTTTGCATATGGTGTAGGTAAGGTAAGGGATGTAGAATCGAAGGTTTCAAAATGTTTGACTATCATCAACTCCCAAAAAAAACTACTCCAAGATCAAAATCAACATAATCCCTTCGATACCCAATAAAAAATAGAGTTTTATTCATGAAATAGGGTCTTATCCAATTTGGCCCTCGATGGCTTGATTTTTCACTCTCCCTCTCTGTCCCTTGTGTCTCCTCACTCGAGATTACAATAAAAAAACTATATCACTAACTAACAGCCTCCTTCCACAAATGAAGGGGTTTACTATCTTTGTAGAAACCAAATCCTATCCTAACTTAATCATCTAATCTACTTAGCTTGATCTCCTCGCAGGGAGGAACAACTTGCCATTTATTCCTATGTTATCCAGAATTTGACAACAAACTAACTACTACACAATTAACAATTAATAAGAAAATTAATAATCAATTTTTTCTCCAACCCTTGTTATCCACAACATGTGAACACACAATCACATTGTTGGCTAAGTCTAGATGCTCCTACATCAAACTCCCAAGGAAGAAAAATATTGGTCTATCAAATCTTCAGGATTCACTTGGTATTTTTGTAGCTCTGCTGCTGTCATCCAATTAGCATCCTCAACTTGTTGTCCCTTCGATTTGACTAGATACTGATAATATGTTTGGCCCCTAGCCTTCTTTGTTTCTCTTTTCTCTAGGATGGCTTCTACTTCCTTTTTTCCTGTATTTGGCATATGTTCCTCCCAATTTAGAGTCTTAACCTCCTCTTTTGTAGGTTCATCTTGTGATTCTGCCTTTGTTTCCTTGTACAGGTACAATTCTGCATTATTAAAGATAAGAGATATGCCAATTCCTTTTGGTTGCTCAATCTCATAAGCATTACAGAAAAATTTCCTCAAAATTCTGCATGGCCCTATCTTTTTCATTTTCAAATTGTTATACGTCTCGACATGAAATATTTCCTTCCTCGGGTAAACCATAACTAAATCACCCACTTGAAACTCCTTTTTTGTCCTCTTCTCATCAGTGTTTTGTTTATACTTCCTGCTGCTTTCCTTTAACCTTTGCCTGACATCTTCCTGCAGTTTCTGCATTTGTTCCACAAATTCTTCAGCCTTTTCACTCCTTGTTTCCTGCATTCCCAAATGTCTAAGCTCATATACTCCTCTTGGGTGCATGCAAACAAAATTCTGAAATGGACTCATTTTGGTACTTCGGTTAGGAGTATCATTGTAAGAAAATTCAGCTTGAGCAAGAGCCAAATCCCACTATTTTGGATTTTTATAAACCAAACTCCTTAATATGTTTCCCAAGCTCCTATTCACCACTTCAGTTTGCCCATTCCTCTGAGGATGATAGGGTGAGATAAAAGTGAGTTTTTTACCTAGCTTCCTCCATAGATTCCTCTAGAAATGTCCCACGAACTTTGTATCCCTGTCTGAAACAATACTCACAGGAAACCCATGTAATCTTACAATTTCTGAGAAAAACAAATTGGCAATGTGAGTTGCATTGCTAGTTTTCCTACAAGCAATGAAATGATCCATTTTTGAAAACCTATCTACAACGACATATATAAATCATATCCTCTTTGAGTTTTTGGCAAACCGAAAGCAAAATCCATGTTAACCACATCCCAAGGTCTGTTTGGTATTGGCAATGGCTGATATAATCCAGTGTTTTGGCTCCTTCCGTTGGCATGTTGACAAACCCTGCATTTCTCAACAAAATTTTTGATATCAGTTTGCATTTTTGGCAAATAATAAAAAGAACTCACTTGAGTGAATGTTTTATCCCGCCCAAAGTGTTCGGACAGTCCTCCACTATGTTTTTCTTTAATCAGATTTTCCCTCATGGAGCATTCGGGAATACACAAATTATTGTTCTTGAACAACAACCCTCCTTGAATTAGGTATTCTAACCATTGGATTCTTTTATGAATTACATGATTTTTAACAACTGCATATATTTCTTTAAAATCTGTGTCTTCCTTGTACATATTGACCATCTCTTCAAACCCAAAGATGTCAATCTTTAGTTCCCTAACAACCAGATTTACTCAGCTCAAAGCATCAACAACTTTTTTTGACTTACCATTTGTGTGCTTGATTACAAAGGTGAAACTCTGCAAAAACTATTCCCACTTAGCATGCTTTTGGCTCAACTTTGGTTGATTATTTATGAACTGTAGTGCATGATGATCAAAATACAACACAAATTCTTTGGGCAACAAGTAATGCCTCCATTTCTTTAAATCCTACACAATAGCATAGAATTCTTTAGGATGAGTACTTCCATTTGGCCTCATTCAACTTTTCACTGCAATAAGCTATTGGGTTCCTCACTCAAGGCAACTCCAATTTCTATTCCACTAGCATTAGTCACAACTTTGAACATTTTATCTAAATTTGGCAAAGGCCAAAACATGTTTTTTAGTAATCTTCCTTTTCAACAACTTGAAGTTTCAATATGCTACCTCTTTCCACTTAAATCGTCGGTTTCTCTCCTTTATTATTTCAACTATTGGTGCATAGATCTGACTAAAGCTTCTTATAATTTTTCTATAAAAATTTGCAAGAGCATGAAAATGTTTTACCTCAAATATGCTTCTTGGAGTTGGCCAATTCAAAATTACTAGAATATTTTCTAGGTCTATATTCAAAACTTCTTCTGAGACTAGAAATCCCACGTAAATGAGCTCCTTCTTCATGAAACTGCACTTCTTCAAATTTATCAGAAATTTCTCCTTTTGCAAAGTATTTAAAACCAGTTTAAGATGCTCAAGATGCTCTTCCTTACCCCGACTGAAAATTAGAATGTCATTAAGATAAAATATCACAAATTTTCCAGCATACTCCTTTAAGACTTCATTCATCAGTCTCATAAATATTCTTGGTGCATTAGTGAGCCAAAAAGGCATCACTAACCATTCATACAACCCACTATTGGTATTAAACGCAGTCTTCCATTCATCCCCCTCTCTAATCCTTATTTGGTGGTATCCACTCTTTAGATCTATTTTAGAAAAATATTTTGACCCACTCAAACAATCCATCAAATCATCCATACATGGTAGGGAAATCTATACCTGATAGTGATTTTATTTATTGCTCTAGAGTTGGTACACATGCGCCATTCACCACCTTTCTTTGGACTAAGTACTACTAGTATTGCACACAGACTAAGGCTTTCCCTTATCAGCCCTTTATCCATAGACTCCTATTCTTGTCTTCTGACTTCCTCATTCTCTCGAGGAGTCAATCTGTATGCTGCTTTTTTTGGTAAACTTGCATCAGGTATGAAATCTATGTGATGGATGATAATTCTGATTGGTGGCAATGTACTTGGGAATTCATCCACAATTATGTCAGCATAATCATCTAGCAGATTTTTAATTTCCATAGGAAGATTGTCTAAATTGGTAGAAGTAAAAATTACCTTGGGTTTACCCAGAACAACAAAATGTATTTCTTTCTCCTTCTTGACTTCTTGCAACAATTATTTTCCAATAATCAACATAACATTATTTCCAGCTGCTTGTTTGTCTTCTTCATCCTTCAAAGGGAACAATGTGTGCTTCTTCCGATTCTTCTCTAAAGTATAGGTATGCCTTCTGCCATCATGAATGAATTTCCTATGAAACTGCCAGGGTCTTCTTACCAATATATGGCATACATCCATTGGCATCACATCACACAATATGACATCTTTATATGTACCAATATGTATCTCTATTCTGCACCCTTCTGTCACTAAGAGTTGATGTCCTTTTTGTAACCAGGACACTCTATAGGGAGTGGGTGTACCATCTTAATAAATCCCAATTTCTCAACCATCTCTGTGGAAACAAGATTATCGGTGCTTCCACTATCAATCACAACCTTGCAGCATTTTTCTTTGGACTTGCATATAGTCCTGAATAGGCTCTTCCTTTAGGCTGTCTCATTTGCTTCCTTCTCTACCTTAAACAATACTCTTTTTAATAATAAGGACTCTCCTACCTTAGGTGGCTCTTATTTCCCCATGACTTGAGGGTTTTCTTCCTTTGTCTTAGCTATATTCACATTTCACTGATTTGTTGGTTTATTATGAGGGCAATCCCATGATCCATGTCCTAATTCTCCACATATGTAACACCGAATTTCTCTTCCTCGACCTCTACGTCTGGGTACTAATCTCCCTCTACCAAAGTCTGCTCTCTGTGGTGGTATGTTACTCAAACCTCCTACTTCATTTAGAGAGTGCTGGAACCTTGATTTGGAAGCTCCTCTTCCTCTTACAGAAATTTTACCTCTATTCCTGTGACTTTGTTTTGTCAAAATTTTCTCCTCTGCCTTCAAAGCTGCTTGATAAGCATCTTCAATTGTCTCCAGATTCAATAAACTGATTTCATATTGTATGTCATATCTAAAGGTAGTGATATATCTGGCTACCTTTTCTACATCATCCTCAACATTTCCCGCTCTAATGATCATCTTGTAAAACTCCTCCGTGTACAACTTGATAGTGATTCCATGTACAATATTGCATCTTTATATGTACCAATATGTATCTCTAATCTGCATTATTCTATCACTAAGAGTTGATGTCCTTTTTGTAACCAGGACACTCTATAGGGAGTAGGGCGTACCATCTTAATCATTCCCAATTTCTCAACCATCTCTATGGAAATAAGATTATCAGTGCTTCCACTATCAATCACAACCTTGCAGCGTTTTTCTTTAGACTTGCATACAGTCATGAATAGGCTCTTCCTTTGGGCTATCTCATTTGCTTCCTTCTCTGCATTAAGCAATACTCTTTTTAATAATAAGGACTCTCCTGCCTCAGGTGGCTCTTCTTTCCCCATGACCTAAGAGTTTTCTTCCTTTGTCTCAGCTATATTCACATTTCACTAATTTGTTGTTTTATTATGAGGAAAATCCCATGATCCGTGTCCTAATTCTCCACATATGTAACACCGAATTTATCTTCCTTGGCCCCTACCTCTGGGTACAAATATCCCTCTACCAAAGTCTCCTCTCTGTGTGGTATGTAACTTGAACCTCTTGCTTTATTTAGAGAGTGTTGGAACCTTGATTTGGAAGCTCCTCTTCCTCTTACAGAAATTTTACCTCTATTCCTGTGACTTTGTTTTCTCAAAATTTTCTCCTCTGCCTTCAAAGTTGCTTGATAAGCATCTTCAATTGTCTTCAGATTCAATAAACTGATTTCATATTGTATGTCATATCTAAAGCCAGTGATATATCTGGCTACCTTTTCTACATCATCCTCAACATTTCCTGCTCTAATGCTCAGCTTGTAAAACTCCTCTGCGTACTTCTTGACAGTCATTCCTTTCTGCCTCAAGTTTTGCAACTGTCTTAAAAGGTTCAACTTGTAATCTTTCGGCATGATTTTATTTTTTTTAACTTGCTCGCCATTTTATCCCACTGCTTGATCTTTGGATTTCCCTTTCTCTCTCTGGATGTTTGTAGTTCATCCCACTAGATGGCTGCATGGCCCTTCAACCTAGTAGTTGCAAATTTTACCTTCTTTTTATCTTCAACCTCCTCATATTCGAAATACTTATCTAACGATCTGATTCAATCCATCAACAATTCCACAATAAGGCCTCCTTCATACAAAGGTATTTCTACGTTTAGTCTTCCACTAACTTTTTCCAACATCTTGAGGAATTTAGCTCTTTCATTTTCTTCGTCTTCTTCTTCCTCAGAAGATTCCTCTGCAGTGTTGACATCGCCTTCATCAGGTGCGCTCCTTTGAGCTGTTTCCATTGTCTCCATTCTTGTGCGAAGATGTCAAATCTCATCCAGTAAAAATGCATTGGCTACATGCCTTCCCCCGACCTATGCCATCTCCTCTCCTAGGTGGCATGTTTGCTTGAGTTCTAAGAGAATAACTCAATTCTTGTTGGCTCTAATACCAAAATGATGTAGAACGAGCCTAAAGGACCATAGCCACCTACAAATTTCTATACACAAACACCTAAAAGGAAGCTCATACAAACCATAATCAAATTTAAACTATAGATGGATCATGGAGAGGAAAATCCTCATCAATGGAGTCGATTTGAGGGCTCTCTTGCCCTGAGAAAAACCAATTAGCAGGTCATTGGAAAAAGTGCAACACTATACACAAAAACGTAGTGCCAGAAAGTAAAATACAACACCTAGCTCAAGGATGCAATTTAACTGGTTTTTTTTTTTTGGGTTTCCTCGTTTGTCGAGTTGCTGAGGAATGATCTATAGGATTGACAACAAAATCATGAAGGTTACCATTAGATCAACGCTTAACAAATTCATGGTTATGTAGAGGAATAAATACTATGACTTGTGATCGAGTCAGTTCTTGATACTTTACATATGGTTTAGGTAAGGTAAGGGATGTAGAATCGAAGGTTTCACAACGTTTGACTATCATCAACTCCTCAAAAAAACTACTCCACGATCAAAATCAACAGAAATCCCTTCGATACCCAATAAAAAACAAATTTTTATTCATGAAATAGGGTCTTATCCCATCTGGTCCTCGATGGCTTGATTTTTCACTCTACTCTCTGTCACCTCTCTCTCCTCACTCGAGATTACAATAAAAAAACAATATCACTAACTAACAGCTTCCTTCCACAAATGAAGGAGTTTACTATTTTTTTAGAAACCAAATCCTATCCTAACTTAATCATCTAATCTACTTAGCTTGATCTCCTCGCAAGGAGGATCAACTTGCCATTTATTCCTATTTTATCTAGAATTTGACAACAAACTAACTACTACACAATTAAAAATTAATAAGAAAATTAATAATCAAATTTTTCTCCAACCCTTGTTATCCACAACATGTGAGCAGACAATCACATTTCTGGCTAAGTCTAGATGCTCCTACATCAAACTCCCAGGGAAGAAAAAGACTGGTCTATCAAATCTTCAGGATTCACTTGGTATTTTTGTAGCTCTACTGCTGTCATCCAATTAGCATCCTCAACTCGTTGTCCCTTCGATTTGACTAGATACTGATAATATGTTTGGCCCCTAGTCTTCTTTGTTTCTTTTTTCTCCAAGATGGCTTCTACTTCCTTTTTTATGTATTTGGCATCTGTTCCTCCCAATTTAGAGTCTTAACCTCCTCTTCTATAGGTTCATCATGTGATTTTGCCTCTGTTTTCTTGTACAGGTACAAGTCTGCATGTTTAAAGATAAGAGATATGCCAATTCCTTTTGGTTGCTCAATCTTATAAGCATTAGAGAAAAACTTCCTCAAAATTCTGCATGGCCCTATCTTTTTCATTTTCAAATTGTTATATGTCCCAACAAGAAATCTTTCCTTCCTGAGGTAAGCCATAACTAAATCACCCACTTGAAACTCCTTTTTTGTCCTCTTCTCATCATCGCTTTGTTTATACTTCTTGCTGCTTTCCTTTAACCTTTGATTGACATCTTCTTGCAGTTTCTGCATTTGTTCCACAAATTCTTCAGCCTTTGCACTCCTTGTTTCCTGCATTCCCAAATCTCTAAGCTCATATACTCCTCTTGGGTGCATGCAAAAAAAAATATGAAGTGGACTCATTCTGGTACTCCGGTTAGGAGTATCATTGTAAGAAAATTCAGTGTGAACAAGAGCCAAATCCCACTGTTTTGGATTTTTATAAACCAAACTCCTTAATATGTTTCCCAAGCTCCTATTCACCACTTCAGTTTGCCCATCCGTCTGAGGATGATAAGGTGAGCTAAAAGTGAGGTTTGTACCTAGCTTCCTCCATAAAGTCCTGTAGAAATGTCCCATGAACTTTGTATCCCTGTCTGAAACAATACTCACAAGAAACCCATGTAATCTTACAATTTTTGAGAAAAACAAATTGGCAATGTGAGTTGCATCACTAGTTTTCCTACAAGCAATGAAATGATACATTTTTGAAAACCTATCTATAACGACATAGATAAAATCATATCCTCTTTCAGTTTTTGGCAAACCGAAAACAAAATCCATGTTGACCACATCCCAAGGCCTGTTCAGTATTGGCAATGGATGATATAATCCAGTGTTTTGGCTCCTTCCCTTGGCGTGTTGACAAACCCTGCATTTCTTAACAAAATTTTTGACATCAGTTTGCATTTTTGGCGACTAATAAAAAGCACTTACTTGAGAAAATATTTTATCCTACCCAAAGTGTTCGTATAGTCCTCCAGTATGTTTTTCCTTAATCAGATTTTACCTCATGGAGCATCTGGGAATACACAATTTATTGTTCTTGAACATCAATCCTCCTTGAATCAGGTAGTCGAACCACTGACTTCTATTATGAATTACAGGATTTTTAACAACTGCATATATTTCTTTAAAATTTGTGCCTTTGTACATATCGACCATCTCTTCAAATCCCAAGATGTCAATCTTCATTTCCTGCACAACCAGATTTACTCCGTTCAGAGCATAATCAACTTTATTTGACTTACCACTTGTGTGCTTGATTGCAAAGGTGAAACTATACAAAAACTCCACCCACTTAGCATGCTTTTGGCTCAACTTTGGCTGATTATTTATTAACTGCAGTGCATGATTATCAGAATACAACACAAATTCTTTGGGAAACAAGTAATGCCTCCATTTATTTAAAGACCGCACAATAGCATATAATTCTTTATCATAGGATGAGTACTTCCATTTGGCCTCATTCATCTTTTCACTGAAATAAGCTATCGGTCTCTGTTCGTGACTCAAGACAACTCCAATTTCTATTCCACTAGCATTAGTCACAACTTGGGAAATTTTATCAAAATTTGGCAAGGTCACAACAGGTTTTTCAGTAATCAACTTTTTCAAAAGCTTGAAGTTTCGTTCTACTGCCTCTGTCCACTTAAATGGCTGGTTTCTCTCCTTTATTGTTTTGACTAGTGGTGCACAAACCTCACTAAAACCTCTTATAATTTTTCTATAAAAACTTGCAAGACCATGAAAGCTTCTTACCTCAAATATGCTTCTTGGAGTTGGCCAATTCAAAATTTCTTGAATCTTTTCTGGGTCCATCTTCAAACCTTCTTTTGAGAATACAAATCCTAGGTAAATGATCTCCTTCTTCACGAAATTGCACTTATTCAAATTTATCAGCAGTTTTTCCTTTTGCAAAGTATTCAAAACCAGTTTAAGATGCTTGAGATGCTCTTCCTTACTCCCACTCAAAATTAGAATGTCATCAAGATAAACTATCACAAATTTTCCAGCATACTCCTTTCAGAATTCATTCATCAGTCTCATAAATGTACTTGGTGCATTAGTGAGCCCAAAAAACATCACTAACCATTCATACAAGCCACAATTGGTCTTAAACATAGTCTTCCATTCATCCTCCTCTCTAATCCTTATTTGATGGTATCCACTCTTCAGATCTATTTTAGAAAAATATTTTGATCCACTCAAACAATCCATTAAATCATCCATATGTGGTAGGGAAATCTATACCTGATAGTGATTTTATTTATTGCTCTAGAGTTGGTACACATGTGCCATTCACCACCTTTCTTTGGAATAAGTACTACTGGTTCTACACACGGACTACGGCTTTCCATTATCAGTCCTTTATCCATAAACTCCTATACTTGTCTTCTGACTTCCTCATTCTCTCGAGGAGTCAATCTATATGCTGCTTTGTTTCGTAAACTTGCACCAGGTATGAAATCTATGTGATGGATGATACTTCTGATTGGTGGCAATGTACTTGGGAATTCATCAACAATTATGTCAGCATAACGATCTAGCAGATTTTTAATTTCTACAGGAAGATTGTCTAAATTGGTAGAAGTCAAAATTACCTTGGGTTTACCCACAACAACAAAATTTATTTCTTTCTCCTTCTTGACTTCTTGCAAAAATTCTTTTAATAATTAGCATAACATTATTTTGAGCTGCTCCTTTGTTTGCTTCATCCTTCAAAGGGAACAATGTGTGCTTCTTCCCATCCTTCTCTAAAGTATAGGTATTCCTTCTACTATCATGAATGAATTTCCTATGAAACTTCCAGGGTCTTCTTAGCAATATATGGCACACGCCCATTGGCATCACATCACACAATATTGCATCTTTATATGTACCAATATGTATCTCTAATCTGCACTATTCTATCACTAAGAGTTGATGTCCTTTTTGTAACCATGACACTCTATAGGGAGTACGGTGTACCATCTGAATCATTCCCAATTTCTCAACCATCTCTATGGAAACAAGATTATCATTGCTTCCACTATCAATCACAACCTTGCAGCGTTTTTCTTTAGACTTGCATACAGTCGTGAATAGGCTCTTCCTTTGGGCTATCTCATTTGCTTCCTTCTCTGCCTTAAGCAATACTCTTTTTAATAATAAGGACTCTCCTACCTCAGGTGGCTCTTCTTTCCCCACGACCTGAGAGTTTTCTTCCTTTGTCTCAGCTATATTCACATTTCACTGATTTGTTGTTTTATTATGAGCGCAATCCCATGATCTGTGTCCTAATTCTCCACATATGTAACACCGAATTTATCTTCCTCGGCCCCTACCTCCGGGTACAAATATCCCTCTACCAAAGTCTCCTCTCTGTGTGGTATGTGACTTGAACCTCCTGCTTTATTTAGAGAGTGCTGGAACCTTGATTTGGAAGCTCCTCTTACTCTTATAGAAATTTTACCTCTATTCCTATGACTTTGTTTTCTCAAAATTTTCTCCTCTGCCTTCAAAGTTGCTTGATAAGCATCTTCAATTGTCTTCAGATTCAATAAACTAATTTCATATTGTATGTCATATCTAAAGCCAGTTATATATTTGGATACCTTTTCTACATCATCCTCAACATTTCCTGCTCTAATGCTCAGCTTGTAAAGCTCCTCTGCGTACTTCTTGACAGTCATTCCTTTCTGCCTCAAGTTTTGCAACTGTCTTAAAAGGTTCAACTTGTAATCTTTCGGCATGATTTTTTTTTAACTTGCTCACCATTTTATCCCACTGCTTGATCTTTGGATTTTCCTTTCTCTCTTTGGATGTTTGTAGTTCATCCCACTAGATGGCTGCATAGCCCTTCAACCTAGTAGTTGCAAATTTTACCTTCTTTTTATCTTCGACCTCCTCATATTCGAAATACTTATCTAACGATCCAATTCAATCCATCAACTCTTCCACAATAAGGCCTCCTTCATACAAAGGTATTTCTACGTTTAGTCTTCCACAAACTTTTTCCAACATCTTGAGGACTTTAGCTCTTTCATTTTCTTCGTCTTCTTCTTCCTTAGAAGATTCCTCTATAGTGTTGACATTGCCTTCATCAGGTGCGCTCCTCTGAGCAGTTTCCATTGTCTCCATTCTTGTGTGAAGATGTCAAACCTCATCCAGTAAAAATGCATTGGCTACATGCCTTCCTTGACCTATGCCAACTCCTCTGCTAGGTGGCATGTTCGCTGAAGTTCTAAGAGCAGAAATCAATTCTTGTCGGCTCTAATACCAAAATGATGTAGAACAAGCTTAAACAACCACAACCACCTACAAATTTCTATACACAAACAGCTAAAATGAAGCTCATACAAACCATAATCAAATTTAAACTATAGGTGGATCATGGAGAGGACAATCCTCATCAATGGAGTCGATTTGAGGGCTCTCTCACCCTAAGAAAAACCGATTAGCAAGTCACTGGAAAAAGTGTAACACTATACACAAAAATGGAAAGAAAAATACAACACCTAGCTCAGGAATGCGATTTAACTGGTTTTTTTTTTTTGGGTTTCCTCCTTTGTTGAGTTGTTGAGGCATGATCTACAGGATTGACGATAAAATTGTGAAGGTTAGCATTGGATCAATGCTCAACAAATTCGTGGCTATGCAGAGGAATATCTACTACGACTTGTGATCGAGCTAGATCTTGATACTTTGCGTATGGTTTAGGTAAGGTAAGGGATGTACAATCGAAGGTTTCACTATGTCACAACGTTTGACTATCATCAACAGCCCAACAAAATTACTCCATGATCAAAATCAACAGAAATCCATTCGATACTCAACAAAAAATAGAGTTTTATTCATGAAATAGGTTCTTATCCCATTTGGCCCTCGATGGCTTGATTTTTCACTCTCCCTCTCTATCCCTTGCCTTTCCTCACTCGAGATTACAATCAGAAAACGATATCAATAACTAAAAACCTCCTTCCACAAATGAAGGAGTTTAATATTATTTTTAGAAACCAAATCCTATCCTAACTTAATCATCTAATCTACTTGGCTTGATCTCCTCGCAGGGAGGATCAACTTGCCATTTATTCCTATTTTATCCAAAATTTGACAACAAACTAACTACTACACAATTAACAATTAATAAGAAAATTAATAACCAATTCTTCAACCCTTGTTAGCCACAACATGTGAACACACAATCACATTGCTAGCTAAGTCTAGATGCTCCTGGATCAGACTCCTAGGGAAGAAAAATACTGGTCTATCAAATCTTCAGGATTCACTTGGTATTTTTGTAGCTCTAATATTGTCATCCAATTAGCATCCTCAACTTGTTGTCCCTTCCATTTGACTAGATATCGATAATATGTTTGGCCCCTAGTCTTCTTTGTTGCTCATTTCTCCAGGATGGCTTCTACTTCCTTCTTTGCTATCTTTGGCATCTATTCCTCCCAATTTAGAGTCTTAACCTCCTCTTCTACCGGTTCATTTTGTGATTTTGCCTCTATTTCCTTGTATGGGTACAAGTTTGCAATATTAAATATAGGAGATATGCCAATTCCTTCTGGTAGCTCAATGTCATAAGCATTAGAGGAAAACTTCCTCAAAATTGTGCATGGCCCTATCTTTTTCATTTTCATTTTTTTATTCATCTCGATAGGAAATCTTTCCTTCCTCAAGTAAACCATAACTAAATCACCCACTTCAAACTCCTTTTCTATCCTCTTCTCATCAACCCTTTGTTTATACTTCCTGTTGCTTTCCTGTAACCTTTGCTTGACATCTTCCCATAGTTTCTGCATTTGTTCCACAAATTCTTAAGCACATTCACTCCTAGTTTCTTGCTTTCCCAAATCTCTAGGATCATATACTCCTCTTGGGTGCATGTCAAAAACAATCTGAAATGGACTCATTTTGGTACTCCGGTTAGGAGTATCGTTGTAATCAAACTTAGCTTGAGAAAGAGCCAAATCCCACTGTTTTGGATTTTTATAAACCAGTCTCCTTAATATGTTTCCCAAGCTCCTATCCACCACTTTAGTTTGCTAATTTGTATGAGGATGATAGGGTGAGATAAAAGTGAGTTTTGTACCTAGCTTCCTCCATAGAGTCCTCTAGAAATGTCCCACAAACTTTGTATCCCTGTCTAAAACAATACTCATAGGCAACCCATGTAATCTTACAATTTCTAAGAAAAACAAATTGGCAATGTGAGTTGCATCGCTAGCTTTCCTACAAGCAATGAAATGATCCATTTTTTAAAACCTATCTACAGTGACATAGATAAAATCATATCCTCTTTAAGTTTTTGGCAAACCCAAAACAAAATCCATGTTGACCAAATCCCAAGTTTTGTTCGGTATTGGCAATGGCTGATATAATGCAGTGTTTTGGCTCCTTCCCTTGGCATGTTGACAAACCTTGCATTTCTTAACAAAATTTTTGATATCAGTTTGCATTTTTGGCGAATAATAAAAAGAACTCACTTGAGCGAATGTTTTATCCTGCCCAAAGTGTCCGGATAGTCCTCCACTATGTTTTTCTTTAATCAGATTTTCCCTCATGGAGCATCTAGGAATACACAATTTATTGTTCTTGAACATCAACCCTCCTTGAATCAGGTAGTCTAACCACTGGCTTCTATTATGAATTACATGATTTTTAACAACTGCATATATTTCTTTAAAGTTTGTGCCTTCCTTGTACAAATCGACCATCTCTTCAAATGCCAAGATGTCAATCTTCATTTCCTGCACAACTAGATTTACCCCGCTCAAAGCATAAGCAACTTTATTTGACTTACCGCTTGTGTGCTTGATGACAAAGGTGAAACTCTACAAAAAATCCGCCCACTTAGCATGCTTTTGGCTCAACCTTGGCTGATTATTTATGAACTGCAGTGCATGATTATTAGAATACAACACAAATTCTTTGGGAAACAAGTAATGCCTCCATTTCTTTAAAGACTGCACAATAGCATATAATTCTTTATCATAGGATGAGTACTTCCATTTGGCCTCATTCAACTTTTCATTGAAATAACCTATCGATCTCTGTTCTTGACACAAGACAACTACAATTGCTATTCCACTAGCATTAGTCACAACTTGGGAAATTTTATCAAAATTTGGCAAGGTCACAACAAGTTTTTTAGTAATCTTCCTTTTCAACAACTTGAAGTTTCATTCTGCTACCTCTGTCCACTTAAATGGCTAGTTGCTCTCCTTTATTGTTTCAACTAGTGGTGCACATACCTCGCTAAAACTTCTTATAAATTTTCTATAAAAACTTGCAAGACCATGAAAACTACTTACCTCAAATATGCTTCTTGGAGTTGGCCAATTCAAAATTTCTTGAATCTTTTCCGGGTCCATCTTCAAACCTTCTTCCGAGAATATAAATCCTAGGTAAATGAGCTCCTTCTTCATGAAATTGCACTTATTTGAATTTATCAGTAGTTTCTCCTTTTACAAAGTATTCAAAACCAGTTTAAGATGCTCAATATGCTCTTCCTTACTCCCACTGAAAATTAGAATGTCATCAAGATAAACTATCATGAATTTTCCAGCATACTCATTTAAGAATTCATTCATCAGTCTCATAAATGTACTTGGTGCATTAGTGAGCCCAAAAGGCATCACTAACCATTCATAGAACCCACTGTTGGTCTTAAACACAATCTTCCATTCATCCCCCTCTCTAATCCTTATTTGATGGTATCCACTCTTCAGATCTATTTGAGAAAAATATTTTGACCCACTCAAACAATCCATCAAATCATCCATATGTGGTAAGGGAAATCTATACCTGACAATGATTTTATTTATTGCTCTGGAGTTGGTACACATGTACCATTCACCACCTTTCTTTGGAATAAGTACTACTGTTACTGCACATGGAATAATGCTTTCCATTATCAGTCCTTTATCCAATAACTCCTGTACCTGTGTTTTGAATTCCTCATTCTCCCAAGGACTCAATCTATATGCTACTTTTTTTGGTAAACTTGCACTTGGTATTAATTCTATGTGATGTTGATACTTCTGATTGGTGGGAATGCACTTGGGAATTCATCAACAATTATGTTAGCATAATCATCTACCATATTTTTAATTTCCATAGGCAAATTGTCTAAATTGGTAGAAGTCAAAATTAACTTGGATTTACCCCACCAAAAAATGTATTTCTTTCTCCTTCTTGACTTCTTACAACAATTCTTTTCCACTAATCAACATAACATTATTTCCAGATGCTCCTTTGTCTGCTTCATCCTTCAAAGGAAAAAATGTGTGCTTCTTCCCATCCTTCTCTAAGGTATAGGTATTCCTTCTGCCATCATGAATGGCTTTCCTATCAAGCTGCTAGGGTCTTCCCATTAATTTATGGCACACGTCCATTGGCATCACATCACACAATATGACCAATCTGTACCAATCTGTACCAATCTGTATCTCTACTCTGCACTATTCTGTCACTAAGAGTTGATGTCTTTTTTGTAACTAGGACACTCTATAGGGAGCAGGGTGTACCGTCTTAATCAATCCCAATTTCTCAACCATATTTGTGGAAAAAGATTATCAATGCTTCCACTATCAATCACAACCTTGCAACATTTTTCTTTAGACTTGCATATAGACATGAATAGGCTCTTCCTTTGGGCTGGCTCATTTGCTTCCTTCTCTGCCTTAAGCAATACTATTTTTAATAATAAGGACTCTCCTGCCTCAGGTGCCTCTTCTTTCCCCACGACTTGAGGGTTTTCTTCCTTTGTCTCAACTATATTCACATTTCGCCGATTTGTTGTTTTATTATGAGGGAAATCCCATGATCCATGTCCGAAGTCTCCACATGTGTAACACCGAATTTCTCTTCCTCGGCGTCTACCTGTGGGTATAAATCTCCCTCTACCAAAGTCTCCTCTCTATGGTGGTCTGTTACTCGAACCTCCTACTTAATTCAAAGAGTGCTGGAACCTTTATCTGGAATCTCCTCTTCCTCTTACTGAACTTTTACCTCTATTCCTGTGATTTTGTTTTCTCAACATTTTCTCGTTTGCCTTCAAAGCTGCTTGATAAGCATCTTCAATTGTCTTTAGATTCAATAAATTGATTTCGTCTTGTATGTCATATCTCAAGCCACTGATATAACTGGCTACCTTTTCTACATCATCCTTAGCATGTCCTGCTCTAATGCTCAACTTGTAAAACTCCTTCATGTACTCCTTGACAGTCATTCCTTTCTGCCTCAAGTTTTGTAACTGTCTGAAAAGGTTCAATTGGTAATATTTCAGCATGAGTTTACTTTTTAACTTGCTCACCATTTCATCCCACTGCTTGATCTTTGGATTTCCCTTTCTCTCTCTGGATGTTTGTAGTTCATCCCACCAGATGGCTGCATGGCCCTTCAACTTGGTAGCTGCAAATTTTACCTTCTTTTTATCTTCGACCTCCTCATAGTCAAAATACTTATTTAACGAATTGATCCAATCCATAAGCTCTTGCACATTAAGGCCTCCTTCATACAAAGGTATTTCTACCTTTGGTCTTCCACTAAATTTTTCCAACATCTTGAGGAATTTAGTTATTTCATTTTCTTCATCTTCTTCTTCCTTAGAAGATTCCTCTGTAGCACTGACATCTCCTTCATCGGGTGCTCTCCTCTGAGTAGTTTCCATTATCTTCATTCTTGTGTGAAGATGTCGAATCTCATCCAGTAAAAATGCATTGGCTACAAGCCTTCCCTGACCTATGCCAGCTCCTCTCCTAGGTGCAATGTTTGCTGAAGTTCTAAGAGAAGAACTCAATTCCTATTGGCTCTGATAACAAGATGATGTAGAACTAGCTTAAAGGACAACAACCACCTACAAATTTCTATACAAAAATATGTAAAATGAAGCTCAGACAAACCATAATCAGATTTAAACTATAGGTGGATCATTGAGAGGACAATCCTCATCAATGGAGTCGATTTGAGGGCTCTTTGGCCTTGAGAAAAACCAATTAGCAGGTCACTGGAAAAAGCACAACGCTATACACAAAAACACAGTGCTAGAAAGAAAAAATACAGCACCGAGCTCAGGAATGCGATTTAACTGAATTTTCTTTTGGATTTTTTTCTGGGTTCCCTCCTTTGTTGAGTTGCTGAGGCATGATCTACATGATTGACAAAAAAATCATGAATGTTACCATTGGATTAACACTCAACAATTCGTGGCTATGTAGAGGAATATTTGCTACAACTTGTGATCGAGCCAGATCTTAATAATTTGTGTATGGTTTAGGTAAGGTAAGGGATGTACAATCGAAGGTTTCACTATGTCACAATGCTTGACTATCATCAATAGCCGAACAAAACTAATCCATGATCAAAATCAACAAAAGCCCTTCGATACCCAATAAAAACAGAGTTTTATTCATGAAATAAGGTCTTATCCCATTCGTCCCTCGATGGCTTGATTTTTCACTCCCCCTCTCTGTCCCCTGTCTTTCCTCACTCGAGATTACAATTAGAAAACAATATCACTAACTAACAACCTCCTTCCACAAATGAAGGAGTTTACTATTTTTTAGAAACCAAATCCTATCTTAACTTAATCATCTAATCTACTTGGCTTGATCTCCTCACAGGGAGGATCAACTTGCAATTTATTCCTATTTTATCCAAAATTTGGCAACAAACTAACTACTACACAATTAAAAATTAATAATCAATTTTTTCTCCAACCCTTGTTAGCCACAACATGTGAACACACAATCACATTACTGGCCAAGTCTAGATGCTCCTGCATCATATATATATACATATGGATGTTTTTTTCTACTTATGTGTTCATGTGTCATGATGGTATGATAAGTTTTACAAATTACACAAATGTCTATCAAGAACATAATTTGCTAATGCATCTGTTAATGTATTGAAGTTACGTAGAATGTGTTGATATGTGATAAAATCAAAATTTCTTTCAACTAATCGAACACGTAGATACATACGTAGAATTTGTGGATTTCTTACCGAATAATTATTATTTATTTGTAACACAATGAGTTGTGAGTCTAATTTGACAACTAAATTTCTAATGCCAAAAGCAACTGCTTCTCATAACATTTCAATGACTGCACTTTATTCGGCAATATTACTAGTTGTCCATCTTAGGAAAATACCTTGTAAATCGACGAACATGCCTTCAGGAGAAAAGAGTTCCCAAGCTGCGGAAGACAAGTTCCTTGTGCTATGACAAGCACCATCAACAAAACCAACATAATGGTTTGACAACATCTGCAAACAAAGTGGAACACTAGGTAAGCAGAAAACATATGTTTGCAAAACAAACAATCACACTAAAAAATTAAAAACACACACCAATGAATTCACACACTAATTTACAAAAGCAATATCTACACGGATGACCATGTGTAAAAAGTTCAGATGGAGTCAATTTTTAGACTCAGGTAATCGATCAACACAGAATAGAACTGAAGTTTCACCGTCGGAATGACTTGTAAGCATCAACTTGGCCAAATAATGGAGTAAAACTCATAAAAGGATATGCCCCCATGGCCCCCGGGCGAGTGAGGGTTATGAGTCGAAGGATGCAAACCTCATTGCAATAATGGGAAAATGGTAGAGAATCTGCGAAAAAATGTCATGAAAGGAGGTAAGAAAAACTTAATCTCATGACGAGGAAAAGGTGCCCCCAGTTGAAAGATTTTGACAATTTCAGACTAAACTGGAATATCAACAGGCAGGTTTGTAGAAAAATTTTCCATATTAACTTCAGACAGAACTTCATGCACCAAAACATGTGTTTGAAGTGGATGTGTCGGGTTATGAGAAACGAAAGCTTCTGGATACGATGGAATTTCACTTAGGTTTGGAAGAAACAAAAATGATGATGAATATCGTTCCAAGGAGTTTCGTCAAGAGACATAACCTCAACAATACTATTGTACGTGGGGAATATCTCGTTCAAAGGGTCTGGGGAATCCCAAGAACCAAGCCAAGGAGATTGTGCATAAGTATATAGGTTCATACTAAAAACAACATGACTTTCTGAAGCAGCTGCTGACGCTGAAATAATTTCATGGTAAGCCTGTTCCAATGGGCTTAACAACATGGAATCACCAAATGAATCAATCTTATCCAAAGAAGGAATAATACAAGGATCTGTAGAGACATAGATCATATTGATCGAGGAGACATTTGGAGGTGAGAGAGAAAAAGTTTCCATTAAAGTAGAACCTTTAAAAATACCTGCCCCCACGCTCTCATTTGGAATGTCAATATTTCCCACATATGGAACATTGTCGTTCGAAGTACTGAAAGAGACAAAAGACAATTGGTCGATGGTGACTATTTTTCCTTGATGAGGAAAACGGAGCACCTGGAACAAAGAGGAAACCACAAAAACATGGCAAGGGTCCAACTTCTCTCAATAAGAAGGTTGTAATTAAAATTTGCATCTACAACTTCCATTTCTATCTTAACAGTCTTTCCTTCCAAATTGATAGGAAAATTTGTGAGAATACCATACGAAAGAGAGCCTCTGCCATCAAAGGCCTCCAAGGTGTTCGGGGATTGGTTAAGGGATGGAGAGCCAATGGATTTCCAAGATGAGACAAACATGATGCAGGTGGAAGCACCTTCATTAATGACAGTTCAATGGATCGTCTTTCCTTTTATAATAACTTGAATCCGAAAAGCAATATGATGAGGAAGACGATGAACATGGTTTTCAAGATCAAAAGTAATCAGACTAGAATCAATAGGATCAACAGCTCCTATATCAGATAACAATGGTTTTTGCTGCATTGGACATGTCTGGAGGACTTGTAAAGCAGACATCTCCAAAGGCACTTGAGTTAGATCTTCGACTATACTATAATGTTGTGCAGCTCTAGTGTTCATATTATAGGATGATTTCTAAAGCACACCTTTCGGAGGTGGTTTGAGAATAAATTCATTATTAGGTTGCTTAATATGGAGCATACCAAAAATGGGTGGAGTAGAAGTAGAAGGTACATCAATGGCTTCTTTCTCCATTTTATGCTTAGGAGGGGTTTGATAATATTTCGATCGAGTAGCAACAGAGATGGGAAATGAACCCTACATCATGAAAACTTGAGAACTAGAGGAGGCAGGGGATTGTGGTTGGTCTACCAACTGAGTCTGCTAAGATGGAAATGGTTATTTCAAAAAGCCTATTAGAAAATTATATATTACAGGGCAATGGAACACACAAAATATATTGCAGAAATATAAATGCAGAAAATGCATAAAACAAGGGAGACACAGATATACGTGGTTCACCCAATGTGGGCTATCTCCACGGAGAAACAACCAGACCTTCCTTTTATATTATCCAACAAAATTAAGAGATACAACCTATAACAGATCGGCTGTAATTCCCTCTTCACTCTCACACAATCTCCTCTTTCTTTCTCGCTCAGAATACAGATCTATGTAGACACAATACAATTCCTTCATATATAGTGAGGGGTTGCCTTCTAGGGCAAAAAACCCTAAGTTAAACATAACTTATATCGTCATATCTTCGCCTAATGAAAGACCCAGATTGAATACGAAATTACAACATTTTACAAGACAATTTTACAACTATTTTTAGCTTTGGGGACGGTGCCCCCGATCCCTCGCCCAGGGGGGGCTCCAAATAATCGCTGTCACCCCCCCTAGACCCCCCTGGGCATACATTTTATCGGCGTCATTGCTGCCACATTACGAACTGGGGTCCAATGCGGCAATAGCTATGAATAAAGAAGATAATTAGGCTCCACACCCACCAATCTCCCACTTGGAGATTGATAATATAAACTCCACCGCTACTTCATTTGTTGTACAATGTGTCCCCTTTGGACCTGTTGTTTCTCAACTTTATCATCATACTTGAAGACCAATTGAAACATAGCAAAATCTCAGTTTCTCCCTGGTTACAACTTTTGTTAACATATCTGCAGGATTCTGGCTAATGTGTATCTTTTCCAGCTTCAACTGTCCATCTTCCAACACTGATCATATGAAATGGTACTTTAGCTGTATATGTTTAGTCTTGGAATGAAATGAAGAGTTCTTTGCAAGATGTATGGCATTCTAGCTGTCACTGTATAACCTGCCCAACTCCTTCTTCTTACCCAATTCATCCAGAAACCTTTGTAACTAAATAATTTCTCTAGTAGCCTTTGTAGTAGCAACATACTCTACTTCTGTTGTTGGGAGTGCAACAACACTTTGTAGTTTTGAAGCCCAACTGACAGTTGTTCCACCTACAGTAAACAGATACCCTATTGTGCTCCTCTTGTTATATCTATCACTTGCCATATCTTCATCAACATATCCATGTAGAGCAATGTTTGAACCACCAAAGCATAATGCTTGATTTGTGGTACCTTTCAAATACCTAAGAATCCACTTCATTTCCACCCAATGTTCTTTTCTTGGATTGTTCATGTACCTGCTTACAACTCCCACTGCATGTGCAATATCAGGCCTTGTGTAGACCATTGCATACATTAAGCTTCCAACTGTTGATGCATATGGAACTTTAGACATATAAGCCATTTCTTCTTGAGCCTTGGGACACACCTCCTTACTTAGTTTGAAATGGCTAGCCAAAGGTATACTAAATGGTTTTGCATTCTACATATTAAATATTTTCAACACCTTTTCTATGTACTCACTTTGAGAGAATGTTAATTTTTTATTCTTTCTGTCTCTAGTTATTCTCATACCAAGGATTTGCTTTGTAGCACCCAAATCCTTCATTAGAAATGAGTTTGCCAATTTTATTTTGAGCACATTTATTTCCTGCATGTTAGAACCTGCAACAAGCATGTCATCTACATACAATAACAATATAATATATCTTCCATCATTTTTCCTTTTGAGATAAACACAATGTTTTGGATTGTAGATTACTGTGGTGTGGTTTCTGAGAGGAGTTCGGATTTTCCACAGTGCTCATCTTTATATTGGTTGACGTTTCGAGTCTAGACCCAGACTCATCATCAGGACTGATATACAGAGAAAAGAACGCAAAGGGTTTTTGATAAATATGAACTAGGTTTGATGTAAAGACAGTATGACCGACTAAATTATTTAGCAGTAGTCTATAACGCGACTTTTTGAAAGCCTTTCCGGCGGATTTTTCAGGTCAAAATCCGGCAGCAATTCATTGGAATCCCATGTTTGATAGCTAGTTTCTGCACAATCAATGGCTCCCAGGGGTTTTTCAGGGTGCTGAATCTAAATATGCAGTTAAAAAACCATTTTAACTGCTAAAAATCAAGATTTAACTTCATTTCTTCCGTCGGATTCCGTCACCGGAATCTCCAAAAAGTCGCATTATAGACAACTCCAATTATTTATATTACTGATTATTACTTTATTATTATTAATCATTATTATATTTTTATTTATATAATTGTTTATTTTATTATTAATCATTATTAATCTTATTGTTATTAATCATTATTTACTTGATCTGTTTATTTTGATCATCATTAATTATTTTAATATTACTTGCTATTTGTATTATTCTTTATTATTCTTATCTATCATTAATCATATTATTATTATTAATTATTTATATTATTATTTATATATTATTGTTTAATCCTTATCCATCCTTATTTATATTATTATTAATATTATATTTATTATTATGATCTTATAATTATTTATTTCATTTTCTTATTTATATCTATTATTATATTAATTATTTTATTTTATTATTCTTATTATATTATTATTAGTTTGTATATTAATTTTATGTAGGTTTGATATGTTATTTATGTTTCTTTAAAGTATTTATAATATGTTCATGTGTAATAATATTAATTTATTTATTTTTTATTCTTAGTTATTATTATTAATATTTTCATTATTTTTATTGAGTTATTGTTTATTCTGTTAATTGTTATTATTTATTTCTATTAACTATTATTTATACTACTATCTAAATTTTATTATTTATGTTTATGATTAATTAATTATATGTTAATATTGTTATTTATGTTATTCTTAATAGTATTATATGCAATATTCTTTGTAATCTTATTTATATTTATTATTTATTCTTAGTTATTAATTATAACTTATTATTATTATTGTATTGTTGTTATTTATCTTATTATCATTATATTATTCTTATTTTTTATCTATAATTATTATATTTATTATATTTATTGCTATTATTATATAATCCTATTATATTATTATTACATTATTTATATAATATTCTTATCTATAATTATTATTCTTATCTATAATCCTATTATTTATTTATTTCTAATAATTATTATTCCTATTATTATTCATATTTTCATTATTATTATTTATATTTTATTATTGTTGTTAACTAATTAATTATAAGTTTATTATTACTATTTAAATTATTATTATTATTCTTATTATCTATGGTTACTAATGTGTAGCGAAATTTATTTTATTTTCAAGGGGATTATACTATTATTACTATCAAGTTATTATGTTAAAATAAATAGAGGGATTAGCTTAATGTTATTTTTGTTAGTATATCAATCTAGGTATTAAGTTCCATATTTAACCTAGCTACAATTCTTATTGAGAACCTATGCTATTATTCGTGGGGGGTGAGTAAAGGGTTCCAATTTTTGCTAATTTCTAAGCCTCCATCCCTGTTAAGGTTTCGAGGGTGCTTTATGATTTCAATAGCTTCTCTAACCTTTCGCTTGAAATGGTGATCTTCTTTGGCAATGACCTTAGCGTCTTCAAGGCATATATGGTGATTGGTTTTACCTAAGGCTGAAGAGCGGGTTCTTTTGTTACGAATATCTGCACTATGCTCTTTGAGACTAATCCTTACGGACCTACCCGTTTCTCTTATATATTGATCCCCACAAGAGCAGTTGATGATATATACTCCTTTCTGCTGAAGATGTTCTTGGTTGTCCTTAACAGATTTCATTCTTTGTTTAATGGTAGACCAGGGTTTGAACGCAGTCTTTATATTTTTCTTTTTGAGGATTTTAGCTATCTTGTCTGTGACTCCTTGAATGTAAGGAAGGTAGGCATTAGAGGTTGGGGGGTCTTTCGTCTTGTTTATATTGTTATCAGATTTTGTCTTTTGAATAGCTTTGTATATGCTTTTATTGTTGTACCCTAGGTTGGCAAATGTTCTTTTTAGGTAAGAAATTTCTTCCTCAGTATGGTTAATATCAGAAATTCTATAAGCTCTAGTGAAGAGGGTCTGCAGTACCCCCATTTTCTGGGCTGGGTAGTGGTGTGAATCAACATGCAGGTAGCTATTCGTATGGGCTTTCTTTCTAAATACTTTGTGACCTATGGAACCATCATTTCTTTCGTCTTGTTGATATTGTTATCAGATTTGGCCTTTTGAATAGCTTTGTATATGCTTTTATTGTTGCACCCTAGGTTGGCAAATGTTCTTTTTAGGTAAGAAATTTCTTCCTCAGTATTGTTAATATCAGAAATTCTATAAGCTCTAGTGAAGAGGGTCTGCAGTACCCCCATTTTCTGGGCTGGGTGGTGGTGTGAATCAGCGTGCATGTAGCTATCCGTATGGGCTTTCTTTCTAAATACTTTGTGACCTATGGAACCCTTTACTCACCCCCCACGAATAATAGCATAGGTTCTCAATAAGAATTGTAGCTACTAACAAAAATAGCATTCAACTAACCCCTCTATTTATTTTAACATAATAACTTGATAGTAATAACAGTATAATCCCCTTGAAAATAAAATAAATTTCGCTACACATTAATAAACATAGATAAAAAGAATAATAATAATAGATAAGAATAATAATAATAATTTAAATAGTAATAATAAACTTATAATTAAATAGTTAACAATAATAATAAAATATAAATAATAATAATAATGAAAATATGAATAATAATTATTAGAAATAAATAAATAATAAGATTATAGATAAGAATAATAATTATAGATAAGAATATAAATAATAAAAATATTATATATAATAATGTAAATAATAATATAAATAGGATTAATATAATAATAGCAATAATATAAATAAGGATAGATACTGATTAAACAATAATATAAATAATGATTAATAATAATATAAACAATTATATAAATAAAATATAATAATGATTAATAATAATAAAGTAGTAATCAGTAATATAAATAATTTAGTCGGCCATATTGTCTTTACATCAAACCTAGTTCATATTTATCAAAAACCCTTTGCATTCTTTTCTTCGTATATCAAACCCGATGATGAGTTTGGGTCTAGACTCGAAACATCAACCAATATAAAGATGAGCATTGTGGAAAATCCGAACTCCTCTCATAAACACAATGATCAGAGTGACATCTAGTATAACGTTGTTCAGACATAAACCTGTCAAATTTTAGATACCATTACCTTGGAGCCTGTTTTAAGCCATACAAGCTCTTCTTCAACCTGCACACTAGTTTCTCCTTCCCTTTTACCTCATATCCTTGTGGTTGATGCATATATATCCATTCCTCCAAATCCCCATGGAGAAAGGATGTCTTTACATCTAACTGTTCAAGATGCAAATCTTTAGCTACTACTAGAATTAAAATAGTTCTGATTGAAGTCATTTTAACAACAGGAGAAAATATCTCATCAAAGTCTATACCCTTTTTTTGTGCAAACCCCTTCACCACAAGTCTAGATTTATACCTTTTCCTACCTCCATCTTCTTCCTTCAACCTGTAAACCCATTTATTTTGCAATGTTGTTTTACCTGTAGGCAACTTGATTAAGTCCCAAGTTTGGTTATGTGCTAAGGAGTCCATCTCTTATTTCATTGTTTCCTCCCACTTCTTCCTAGTTTCTACTTGCACTACTTCTTCATAACATTCTAGTTCACCAGAATCAATCAACAATACATAATACAATGAAGCAAAGTATCGTTGAGGGGGTCTACTAATCCTAGTTGATCTTCTAACACCACTTTTAGGTGTTTGAGGTGCTTGTTTCTGTTGTGGTTGCTATTGTTCTTATGGCTGTTGATCATTATGATTTTCAGGCACCTTCATTTTTTCTGTGATGTCATAAAGAACTGTGTATTCTCTATTTTCTTTTTCCTGTTTCTTTTCCTGCATCTGATCCTTATACAAAACCTTTTCATTGAATATGACATCTCTTCTCCTAATGATTTTGTGTCTTTTATAATCATAAAAGTGATAACCAAAATCATTAACACCATATCCAATAAAGGTACATTTCTTTGATTTTTCCTCAAGCTTTGTTTTATTTTCTTTATTAATGTGGACAAAGGCTTCACAACCAAAAGTCTTTAAAAATGAGTAGTTTACCTTTTTACCTGTCCATGCCTCCTCTGGAATACCACCATCCAAGGAACTTAAAGGCCCTCTGTTTATTAGATAAACAACAGTATCTACAACATCTGCTCATAATTGTAAAGGCAATCCTGCATGCAATCTCATGCACCTTGCATGCTCCATGATTGTCCCGCTCATCCTTTCTGACACATCATTTTCTTATGGTTTTCTTGGAACTATCTTCTCTCTGCGAATTCCATTATCTGAATAGTACCTATCAAACTATTTTCTTCAATACTCACCTCCACTGTCTGATCTGAGACACTTCAACCTTTTTCCTGTCTCATTTTCAACCAAAGCTTTCCATTTCTTGAAAGTATCAAATACATCAGATTTATTTCGAATACAATAAATCTAGGTTTTTCTAGTTGCATCATCAATAAAAGTAACATAATAATGAGAGCCACTGGGAGGTGATACCTGAGCAGGTCCCCATACATATGTATGCATAAGCTCTAATTTTTTGCTCTTCTTTTCTTTCTCAACTCTAAGGAATCTAACTCTCTTTTGTTTTCCATAAACACAATTCTCATAGAATTTTAAATCAACATGCTTCAAACCTGACAACAAATATTTTGAGTGAAGAATCTACATCCCCTTTTCACTCATGTGCCCAAGCCTATGATGCCACAATGCTGTATCTTCTCCTGTAGAGGTTAAAACATTAACAGAATTAGAAATACCATTGCATAAATACAATGTACCAACCTTTTCTCATTTTGCTATTACCAAGACTCCTTAAGTGACCTTCCAGGTTTTATCTGTAAAAGTAGTCACACAAACTTCACCTCCCAACTGCCCTATTGAAATAAGGTTTTTCTTCAGACCTGGAATATTCCTTACCTCCTTTAATAGCCATGTATTTCCATTATTTCGTTTTATGAAAACTATACCCATTCCAATGATTTTACAGGGTTTATCATCACCCAATTGAACCTGTCCAAAATATCCTTGAACATAATCATGGAAATTTTTCCTATCAAGTGTGGCATGGAATGAGGCCCCTGAATCTACCACCAAAGCATCAATAACATTTTCTAATGAAAGAATCAAAGCATCTTGCAACACATCACCTATCACATTTGCTTCATGATTGTTTTCTTGTTGCACATCTCCTTCTTTTCCCTTCCGAGACTTGCAATCTTTCTTCAGGTGTCCTTTCTTCCCGCATTTCCAGCACACTATCCCCGATCTAGACTTGGATCTGCCTTTTCTTGAATTACTGCGATATCCTGTGCTCTTTCCTCTTTCCATTTTTCTTCCCATAGTCTTTGCAGTCAAAGCATTACCTGATGTCTCACCAGCTCTTTTCCGTTACATTTCCTTGCTAAGGATTTCACAGACAACGTCATCAAACTTTAAAGTACTAGATCTAGAGACAGAGTTACTAATGGCCATAATGAGACCATTCCAAATTTTTGGCGATGAGCATAGAAATAACAAAGCCCTAACTTCATCATGAAAAGTTACCCCTACATAACTTAATTGGCTGGTAACTGTATTAAATTCATTTAAATGATTAGCAACAGATCCACCTTCTGACATCTTCATATTAAATAAATGCTTCATAATAAATACCTTATTTGAGGCCGAGGTTTTTCATATAGTTTGGCCAATGGCGACATTAAACCCTATGTTGTCATTTCCTTTGAAATATTAAAGGCTACCGATGTCGTTAGGCATAGCCATATTGTTCCAAGTGCCTTTCTGTCAAGAATATCCCATTTTGTGTCTGTCATACTCGTCGACTTCTTTGTCTTTCCGCTCAATGGTAGGTACAGTTCTTTTTGATACAAATAATCTTCCATCTACATCTTCCATAGCTGGTAGTTTTGGCCGTTAAATTTTTCAACCCTAAACCTACCATCTTCCGCCATTGCTTCCACTCAAACCAGGAATCCTTCTCTCCTACGAGTTTATCCGCCAAATAGAACTTCTTCTCTAATACCAGTTGTTAGAAAATTATATATTACAGAGAAATGGAACACATAAAATATATTGCATAAATATAAACATAGAAAACACATAAAACAAGAGAGACACAGATATACGTGGTTCACCCAATTTGGGCTACGTCCACGGAGAAACAACCATTCCTTCCTTTTATATTATCCAACAAAATGAATAGATACAACCTACAAAAAATCCGTTCTAATTCCCTTTTCACTCTCACACAATCTCCTCTCTCTTTCTCGCTCAGAATACAAATCTATGTAGACGAAATACAATTCCCTCATATATAGTGAAGGGTTGCCTTCTAGGGCAAAAAATCCTAAATTAAACATAACTTCTACCATCAGATCTCCACCTAATGAACGTCCTAGATTGACTACAAAATTACAACATTTTACAAGGCAATTTTACATCTATTTTTAGCTTCGGGGGTGCTACCCCTGATCCCTGCTGGGGGGGGGGGGGGGGCGGGCACCAAATAATTTTCGTCACCCCCCTTGGACCCCGCTGGGTGTACATTTTATGAGAGACGTTTCTGCCACATTACGAATTGGGGTCCAATGCAGCGATACCTCTGAATAAAGAAGATAATCAGGCTCCACACCCAACAAAAGCCGAAGTCCCTTTGAATAAATGACTAACTTCAGAACATCGAGGACAATCCTTGATATAACGGTCTTCCTCACAAATGAGGCAAGGATATTTTGGCTTTCGTTTGGAGGTATGATGATTTGGGAGGATTCTGTTTCGGGGTATCGGATCTACCTTTGCCGTTACCCTTTTTCTTACCTTTCTAGGCTTTATTTGCCGTGGTAGATTGGACGACATGGACCTTGGAGGTTTTACTAGGATTAGATGATTTTTTCGAAGGATGATTGGAACTAGTATCTAAAACAGATTTTTGCTTCACAAAATCTTTGGTGGAAGTCTGAGACACTGTTCCAATTATATGATCAATAGGTGGTGCATTGGGAGACTTTAAAGATGCCGAATCCGAAGATGACCTCGGAGCATTAGGCAACATCTCATATAGCATGCCAGACTGGGAATAGACTAAATCTAGGTACTGAGCATGGGCAATAACTTGGTCCTCGGTAACACCCACCCATTGCTATATCTATGGCAATTTTGTTTACGAATTATTTGGTGAACCATTCAGTTAACAAATCATCAGGAATTTTGAATTTGATGAGGCGATGCTAATGTATCCATTCATGAATAAATCGGAAATATGGGTCATAGTATCTTGCTTCAGGGATGTGAGAAAATGAGTCCTAGTTCCATATTGAACTGGCAATTGGAAGTGGGTGAGGAAGGCCATAGCCAAAGAGTTAATGTCGACATAGGTAGCTCGAGGCAACTCGATATACCATTTTGTGGCAGCATTTGTCAAGGTCCGCTGAAAGAGGCGGAGACGAACATAATCATCAACATAAGAATTAGAAGAACACCATAAGTGATATGTCATCACATGGGCCTGAGGGTCCTCTTTAGATTTTCCTTTGAACTTAGGGCAATTGCTTAGAATTTGAGTAGGAACTGGAGGCCAGTAAGGCGAATGAAAAATGGTATCATTGGTAAGTCTCGAGACATCAGGTAGTTCCAATGTAGCTAAAAATGGAAATTGTGGATTAGAGGGCATGTAAGGCCTTTGAGGAGGCCTAATCTGTGGGTCCAACCTTGTTGGTAAGGATTTTGCCCCCAAAGCAGAGGATTTTGACCATAAGGGATCCGATTCTGCCCCCACTGAAGGGTACCTTGACTATAAGGTGGATTCTGTCTAGGGTAGGTTTGATATTGACCCACCATAGGCCATTGATAAGCATTATATGCATTATATGGATTGTACGGTTGCTGCACCTATTGACCCTAGATGTAAAGTGGTAGGCCATATTGCTGCAAGGGTTGACCTTATGTCGGCAAGGTTTGACCTTGTTGATATACAAGTTGAGCTTGTTGCTGTAGGGTTTGACCTTGATGCTGCAAAGGCTAACCTTGCGGCTGCAAGGTTGGCCTTGTAGATACAAAGGTTTAGTAGGTTGTTGAATAAAATATGCTTGCTACTGCAAAGGTTGCCCTTGCTGCTACAAAGGTTTCCCTTGCTGCTATAATGGTTGCCCTTGCTGTTGTAACGGTTGCCCTTACTGCTGCAACGGTTGCCCTTACTGCTGCAACGTTTGTTGGATATTTCCTTGAGGGATACCCTTTTGGTATTTGTAAGTTTCGAATGGGATTTGACCATATCCAATAGGAATAGTGGATTGACCAGGTTGCACATGAGGTCCTGCTTATGGAGTATAGGGTGGATTTTGCAATGCTTGTGAACCATATGGGACATAAGCTTGTTGGAGTGGTATTTGGGTCGTGTAAGGCTATTGATACTGGATATTACCCAACCCGAATGGACCAACAAGGTTGGGAATACCACCAGAATAAGGTTGATTGGCTCCAAACATGTGAGGTTGTGATCCACTCATATGGGTTCCACCTGACACAAGAGGAACATTTTGATTTTACCCCCCCCCCCAAGCAGTGGTACATTTTGTCCACTTGACAGAGGGACTGAGGAACTTACAGATGTTTGAACCAAAACAATCGGTTGTACCAAAATGGAAGGTTGAAATGACTGTAAAGGTTGCGACAGAATCATCGGTTGAATGGGAACTAATGTGAGAACAGTTTGCATAGGAATTTGAGAGGTCACGTTTGGGATAAACGAACCACAAGTAGGCATGGCATTTGATGACCATATAGGATTTTCGTAAAAAGAGGAAGTAATGGGAGTTCTTGAAACTAATTGAGCTAAGGTTGTATAACCATGTGGAAGCATAGGCCCACTAGTTTCAGGAAATGTGTGAGACAGGACTCTTCCCGTAAAAGGAAAGCCTCATCAAGGAAAGTCATATTATTTCTCTTCATCAATATGAGGAGTGTGGGTATCGGAACATCCGGATGACCTTGAGGAGAGGTTGTAATCTCACCCTCTGAATCCATGGTGGAAACAACTAGCAAGGATGAATCTGAGAAGTACGAGGAGATAACTCCAAAGGAACACCAGGTCGATCATAGGGACTGTAGTGACACTGAGGAGATATCATAATAGGATCAAATAACGGATTTGGAGGATATAAGACAAATCTCTGTGGACTCTCAGGGGTTTCCGGATCAGACTTGAGGTGACAAAGAGTCAAAAGGTGGTGGATGAGAAGCAAGGGGTTGGATGCTTGGGACAATCCCAAGTTCAAAGCCTTGAGCTTCAAGTGACTGAAGAAGTTCTGGATGAACTCCTTGTGAAGAACCTTCAGTATCATACAACGAAGGGGAACTTTGGGGTGAACTCAATGGTTCAACCATGATGAATTTATTTCAAGAGAAGAAGAAGAAGAGATGATTTGTTGAAGGTTGATTTAAAATTAAATTTAAAAGAATTACTCAATATTGGGCCAAGAAGCAACTACATGGGTTCGACATGTTGTCATTGGCAGTTAATTTTATTGACATGAAACAAAAAATAAATCAAAATGGGTACTAGCTAGGCAAGAGGATTTACCAAGTATCTATGAACTGAAATATACACCCCAACCGAAACCAAGGACTTAATGTACGACGACCAATCTCCCCGAATGCTGTGTTCGGTGTATCACATTTACAAGGCGACTAAATCAGTTACATGTGGCTAAAGGATAGCAACCTAATGGGGTCTCCCAATATATAAGCAATGGTACGAGGAGCACAAGTCCATGTTAGCGTTGTCTAATGGAGAACCGTTCGATGAGAGCGTCCCTATATACTTATCATACATAAGTGCCTTTGATATACTGAAAAGCACTAGAGAACCTTCTATAAACTTCCATACTGGGATGGGATTTCACCCCTGGGATACATTGCAAGCAGTTTGTGACAACTGCTATGTTTAAAGACGCCAGAACACGTCTCTAGCCTAGACCTCTAAATATTTCCATTAAGTGACAAATGATCCTTAGGTCCAATGACGTAAATTTAAAGTTTATCTTCAATTAATTTTCAATTTTGATGGCTCAACGATGTCAGGTGTTCCTAAAATGCAACTAAATGATGAAAGTGAAACATTTTCATTCGATGAAGGCTAAACTAACAAAGGAAGAGAGAGAACCAAATAATGCATCAAACAAGAAAAATGCATCAACACAATTCTTCCCAATGCTAAATGTAAAAATGAAATCTAATCTTTCATTCTACCAAAAAATGCAATGCCGAGATGCACTCCTACATAAATGAAAATCACTTTCCTTTCACTAAGATGCAATAATGATTTTTCCTTTCACTTTGATTTAAACAATGCAAATTAATGCAATGAGCAAAGGAAAATGCAATCAACTCAACTCAATGAAAATCTCTTTCACTTTATGGTTTTGAATAAAAGGAATGTCTCAAAAACATGTAAATGACAAAATCTTTCACTTTCTCTTTCTGAAACATAAGGATTAAAACAAGCCCTTTCTTTTAGTTCAACCAAAGAAAACAATTTGTACTGTATGCTTGAAAATGGAACTAAACCAATTTTTAAAGCATCAACATGAATCGACACTAATGAAAATGAGTTCACACTAATGAACCAAAAGCATCTTGTAAAAGATGTACTGATTGCAGGAAAAATCTTGAACAAGAGCAATCAATCTTAGAACATCAGACCAATCAATGAGTGGAGGTTGACTTAGAAACCCTAGAAACCCTAGAAAGCAATCAAGCTTGAAACACACATTAACGAAATCAAGATAAAATTGTAGTCATACAAGCATAACAACCAAGAAAAATATGCTATAGACACACTGGAAAAAGGTTTAGAACAAGAAGAAAACCCTAATTTTTTAAATCCTTTGGGATCATCACACCTGTATTGGAAAAAGTGTGATGCAAGAGTATTCATCGCATCTGTAATTCAAAAATCATCAATGGCATTACGACTGTTAAGACTGAACCGCGACGTGCAAGGAAAATAAGGGAAAATAAAAAAAACTTCAACACTAGTACAAACTGAGTGTCCCCAAGCAATAACTAGTAAGTGTAAATAACTACAGAGAAGCAAACAAGCCAAAAAATGATGGTTGGTCAAACTCATCATAGAATGAGGGTGTAGGATTGGATGGAAAGCGTTATAATCTCCCTATCGGAGTCGTCTTTTTTCTGTCTAAGCAATCCTCTCTGCGGATAGAGACAACCCCTCTAGCCCAATAAGTGGGACTAGCAACCTATGTGACAATCTATTAGACACTTTCCTAAGTTACAATCGAAATAGTAGAAGAGGAAGATGGCCTACCTCATTCTAATGCTATAATATCCTCCTTTGTTGAAGACATTGAATTGTTTGTGCCACGGGCTCGGTCCTACTACTCACAATGTTTAAATTCCTACACAAGAGATCAAGACACAACAAAGCATGCAAGTACAAATATCATAGTCGAAAGTAAGCTACTTAAAAAAGCAAGGATAATTAAGATAAATGATGCATTAACATACACATTTATGGAAAATGAACCAGTAGTTGTATATATTAATAGAATAAAGGAGGAAGCATACAACCAAGCCTTGATGTCAATAAGTTCTCCTTGAATGAATGTCCAAGTCCAAGCTCAAGCTCTCCAAACACTCCTTCTCCAAGCCAAATGAGTAGCATGTAGGCATAATCTCAACATAAGGGTGAAAATAGCCAAAGACCAACCATTTGGGAATGGGAGAGGATGAATATATAGGCAGGAAAAGAGAGTTAGGATCTCTCCAAAGATAGGAGAAGGCCCTCATCTCAAGGAGGTAGCTCATAGGGATAAGACAAAAAGGCCAAGTTGAGAGAACTCGACCTCATCCATGCCAAACAATTTCTAGCTTGTTGTTATGGAAGCCTCTAGATCACGAAGCTTCTTGTCCTCTTTGGGAAAATTGCCTTTTAGGGATCATCGCTGGTATTCAAGCAAAAAGCGCGATGGCATCGCGGGGCTAGTATAGTGAAACTAGCGACCATTGCTATTTTCAGTATCAGGGAAGCCATGATTCTAAAATTATGATTTTAGAGCCATCTCCTTCAGGGGAAGCTCAAGGCATTTTCCAATTAGTGTTTTAGGGAGGATCTGAGATGCATGCTTGGATGAGTACACTACATGATGGTCATGTTTTGGGCACTTCAGGGAATGTCACGAGGAAGTGTAGGAGGTGTGACAAAATACTGTGTAACATTCATACATACAAAACAAATCTCCTCGCAAATATGTTATGGGAAAAACACCTTTTGAAGCATAAAGTGTCGTGCAACTAGAAGTCTCACATTTTCAGATCTCATGTATGGGCCCAAATTTTTGTAGAAAAGAGGAGGGTTTGAAGCCTCAAAGAAAAGGGTGCATATTTTTTGGATAACCCAATGGTGTAAAGGGATATAGATTACTATATTGTGTCAATAGAGAATGATCTCCTCATTTATAGGATTGTCTATTTTGAAGAAATTCCCTACATGCATTCAGAAACAACATGTAGAAAATTTTGTGCTCCCTCTTGTAGCAAATCTAAGAGATGCACCTTGTCATTTACATTAAATTTCAGATATGATTTTTGCAGTTGAATTTGAAGATCCCGAGCATGCATATGAAGCTTTAGATTCTTAACCACTTTCAACGCAAAAATGGTGCCTCATGAGTGATTGGGTGATCCTACCAAAAAATATTAGTTTGAAGAAGCACTTCATGCACTTACAACTATAGAACCAATTATTCTCGTGCATTGTTTTAGGGTTCTAGCATCTAACCCTTAGACTTATGTAGAAGCCGTAGGGAATACTTTCTAGGAAGAAACTATGGATGAGGAGTATAACTCCTCGCATTAAGAATTGAACCTGGGACTTTTTCCACTTCCTTCAGATAGTAATCTTTTTAGATGCAAGTAGGTCTACAATACAAATAAAGCAACAAATGAACTTGTGACTAGATACAAAGAAAATTTGGTGGCCAAAGGCTTTCAACAGGTCCATGGCATCAATTACGATGAAATTTTTTCTTTAGTGGCCAAAATGGACCCTATTTGATTAACTCTTGCCATTGCAGCAACAAGAGCGTGGGAGGTTCACAACATGGATGTGAAGAATTCTTTTCTTCACAGTGATCTCAAACAAGAATTTTTCATGGACCAACCACAAGGCTACTTAAAGAATTCATATTTAGTTTTTGGACTCAAGAAGTCTATCTATGGCCTCAAGCAAACACCTAGAGAATGGTATGCTAGAATGCATCCCTATTTAGTCTCTCAACATTCCATTTAATGTAAACTTGATCTAAATGTTTATATGATGAGAACATATAACTCTCTATTGATCATAGTGCTCTATGTGGATGATTTACTAATCATAGGTAGATCAACCTCAACTATTGCTGCAATAAAAACACTTTAAATGATTGGTTTTCTATGATAGATATGGGTTTGCTACACTTCTTCCTTGGACTAGAAATCAACTAGAATGATTCTAGGATCAAAATTATTCAATCCAAGTATGCGAGAGATCCCTTCGCTTACTTTCACATGATTGACTACAAGCCAACAACTACACCTTTCTTATCAGGGAAAAAAATTGAGGATGAAAAAGATACACCATCAATTGATTGTATCATGTATAGACAGCTTGTGAGGAGTCTCCATTCTATCACTCACTCTCATCCAGATCTATCATATGCAATAGGCACAATTTCTAGATACACGTAAGACCTGCATTATAAATTTGCCAAGCACATACTTAGATATGTCTAGGGAACCATTAGCTATGGGATTCATCATGCACTAAGATGTACTCTGTATTTCATTGGCCCCACTAATTCAATTTGTAATGGCGAGAAATTTGATTGCAAGTCCACTTTGGGATGTATTATTAGTTTCATATCTAGCACAATTTGTTGGTCTAACAAAAAGTTGTCCATGATTTCTTTTTCATTAGAAAATGTTGAATACAAAGGTGCAACCAACATTACTATTTAGGCCATTTGGTTGCAAAAGTTCCTCAATGAGCTTTGTATCCTATTTTATCGCTCGATTGTCATTTGATACGATAGTAAAAGCACACTAAAGTTTTGCAGATATCTAGTGTAGTGGCAATGAATAAAACACATCAAAATCTATATGCACTACATTTGAGGATTAATACATGATAGGGTCATCTACTTGTAGTACTATTCCACTTTTGTACGGATTGTCGATGTCTTCACAAAGACTTAGACCGAGCAAAAGTTTCACTTTCTACTAGACTACCCTGGGGTGAAGGAGACAACTTCCTAGTAGTTGTATTTATTTTTTAGCGTTGTATCTTGAGGGGTTTTTTTTGTTTCAATGTGGTTTTCCCTCTTTCCTCTTGTTTTAGTTGTTCTATGTTATTTCGATTCAATGTAAAACAAGTATCTTATGTGGCTTCTTGCCAAGGCTCATTCATTGTGTTCTCCCTAGTAGTGTTTCAAGAGGAGGGGGCATTGGAGATATTACATACACTTGGTTGTACTTTAATTAGAGTAGTCAAGTGGAGTCATGCATGGACCTCCTTATTATCACCAAGAGGGCGCTCCATAAGTGCATGCATGAGTTTTACTTATCTCCACTTGCATGAGATAATATTAATGACTGCATGGATTGTTAGCTAGGACTAGGTGTCAATTTTCTTCAATGTATGTCCACATCTCTCTAGATTCACTGCTATGACGCATTAGTTTAGCCATGTAGAGTATATCTTATATAATATGTATTCTTTTTATTTTGTGTGTGTGTGTGAATATAATTAATTTATTCTCTCTCAATTTTCTTTCTTCTTTCCTAATTGCAAGTTTTATTGATTGTTTTCTAGCTAGATCCATTCTATACAGGTTCAATGAACCTATAATTTCACAGTGGCCAAGCCTCAAAGCATGGGTTTGAGCCACGAAATGTATGCTACCTAAAAGTGTGAATAATTTTGACAAAAGTATTACGATTTAAGAAGCAATCATAGAAACTATTATCAGAAGAAAATTTGCTGAATGCAATGTATCAAAATCTAAAAATCACTCCCATAAAAATAAACTGCATCATGATAATCTTTCCAAATGCAATACACACACAATTACCCATATCTTTTTGTGAAAACGATGGAACTAAATAGGAAACCTGAAGCGACGAGGCTTAAAAACATGCCAATAAAGAGGAGTATGCAAGCCCATTAGCAATGTGAATACAAAAGCTATCCATGATTATGCTCAACAACCAATGATATGGCTGGGTGCAATGCCAAAATCCTGTCACGAGAAGGTTGTTCACGAATAGTAGATGAATGTGAGCATAGGAAAGACTCGAACTAGCGTAAGGTTGAAAAGTTTTGTGAACCTGTCTTCTAAAGGGCATCCAAGGGCTTGGGTCTCTTACAATAAGCATACTTATGGGACCTCCTTACTCATCTAGATCTAGGCCAACTCCTGCAATTGGAAATTAGGAATAAACTAATGCTTTAACTTCTTAGCTAATATGATCAGAGAGCATGAGCACATGCATGACATGTATAAGATATCACAAAACAACAATGTAATGTTTACCTTGAAAAACCTTTCTGCATATAAAAAGCTCGTTGATTGCTAGAGGTATTGCCACAACGACACTATAAAACCAGACGATGAATATACATTCCTGTCTGCTGCTACGTAAATAGCTCAAATTTCATAACCACAAAATAATGGAATGAACAAAAGCAGAAGTATTGGAACAGTTTCTCTCAAAATACGAAAAGGTACACCTTTGGAGCAGTATGGCCTGAGAATGTAAACCAACGCACAAGGTTGATTTATTCAAAACAAAATGGACATATTATAAAATCATGGATTCAGAATTAGCCCATGCTGGATTTATGCTTCCTACTTACAATGGATTGAGAAACTACAGTTTCCTTGCATCTAAAAACTAAAGAAAGAAAAATATTGAAATGATTGGCTAAATTGTATGGTAAAACACATTTTCCTCCGCCTTATGTTACCAAAAGTCACCCCCAACAGATCCATACCTGAAAAGTTTCCAGTATGGAAACCGTTATGAAACCCCAACGAAATCCTTTTCCTGGCAGTTCGTTGTATTGAGAAGGGCCATTTTTGGCCATAAAATTTCTAACTGGCTTGTAAATGAAATTTAAGAAAAAGGACATTTGAATATGTAGTTTATTGAAAGAAAAGGAGATCATCTTTCGAATTTATGAATTTTTAGGTGTCACCACTTTCTAAAGTTTTGACCGTAGTATTTCCAAATTTCAGACGCCCATTTCAGTTTCAGAATTTTACTGCCAATATATTGGTCAAGAATCAAAAGGATATAACATGTGATTTCCACCAAATTACTGCGCATCTAGATATCTTAAAACTTATAATCAATTTCATGTTTAGTGTTGAATGTCTACACGATTCTCAGTTGAATAGAATTAACACACTGAGAAACATGTACAAAACAGTAGTTGTACCCTTTGGAACAAGATAAACTTTACAGATACCTTGTAATGCCAAGATTGTTAAAATTTCTATTTTTTTTTCATGTAATTTTTAATAATGGAATCAAAATTACATTTGTAGATATACAAAGTGTTTATGCATGTTGAATAAAAAATATGTGCCGGAGCTAAAGGAGCACAGAAAATACAAAAAGGTTTGTTAAACGACTAAGAACCACAGAGCATATGTCAAGAAATATCATCGAAAGAGGAAAGAAAGTTAAGACTAAAAGTCTGACTAAAAGTTAAGACTAACAGATAGCGCTGATCATTTTTTTTGCTTTTTTGTTTTTTTGCACTGCAGAGCCTATGTCAAAAAACATCATTAAAAAAACATCATTAAAAGAGGAAAGAAAGTTAAGACAAACAGTTAGTGCTAATTTTTTTTTTGCAAAGCCAATTCTTGTCCCATTTGAGGGACTTCTTGGGAAATGGTTCATTTCAACATTCTTGTCGCATTTGAAGGACTTCTTGGGAAATGGTTCATTTCAACAAGAACCAAAGTTAATTCTTGTCCCATTTGAGGGACTTTTTTGTCAGAATCCAGGCTCTATAAGACATGAGCTCTTTTTGTGCCCCTATTTCCATCCAATGTCAGAGAGTCCTCATGGTCCATTCCCTTTTGAAGAAGGATGACTATTCCTGGTTGAACCATCGCGTCCCCATTCAGTTTGTCTCCCTGATGGGTCATATCATTCATTTCTTCATTTTAGGTTGACTTTCCTTGACATCTTCTTCTTCATCCTCAGAAGGATGACACTCTATGAACTGCCATCCTTTTGGTCTATTACACTGCCTCTTCTTCTTCGTAGGGTTCTTCTTTGCCCATGGACATGAATTCTGTGAATGTCTCGTTTGAAAACACACATGACATCGGAATGCTGTGTTCTCATAATCTAAAACTTGAGTGTCGTGAAAGTTTTTGTGTTTCAAATTTATATGATCTAGAAGCCCTTTGCAAAGATCAATCTCCACACATATTTTGGCAAATCCGTTTTTTTGAATTTGTTAAAAGTATTTCCTATATCTTCAAGGACTTTATGATGCTAGAAAAGAAGGGGGAGGTTTGGAAGTCTCATCCAAATCGACATGGTTGAGACCACCATTGTAAAGCCTTCGTTGTAGTGCGACGGGCGGGCGTCGGGCACCCGGGCGCGCGGACGCGGGCGGGCGGTGCACGATCGCACGCGGGTGGAGCACAGGGCAGTACCACACGACGAAGCGACGTTTCTGCGAGTTATATGCGATGAAAGACAGACTTCGAACGACACTTGGGGAAAATCAAAGGGACGAAATGCGGTGATGTTATACAACCTTTGGAGCATGGAACAATGGTGGAGGCCGACTTGAATAAGAAGTAAAAGCCGACACACGTTGGGCACCCAAAGGGGTGTGTAAAGCATGTTTGGGTGGTCGGCCGGTGAGCCACCACCCCACCCTTGGACGAGTATATATGAGTGTGTTTGGAGGCTCATTTGGACAGCGAACTTCACCAAGCAACTTCGCATAAGGGTGCAGAACTTCAAGTGCGTAGAAGGGACAAGTAGAAGCGCATATCTCATGCGCTAACTTGGTTTTAGCCGTACGGTTGGAAGCAGCATTTGGAAAGTCGAAGTTTGGGCAAGGTGTGCCGTTGGTTGAACAAAGTGCAGATTTGTGTAAGGCTTGAGGAGGGGGTCTTGGTGTCTCGGGTGAGCACCCTCCCACTGTGCAAGGTATGCACAAATGTTGTAAAAGGCAGGGTTGCCTCTATTGTAAAATTGGCTAAGTATAGACATGGAGTTTTGCCAAGTATACTTGATGATTGTATTATTGAAAGACTGATATAATATATTGTTGGGCAGACTTGTTCGGGAGTTGCCCCTTCCCTTTATATCGTGCAATTCTTGTTCTCTTTTATGATTGCTGTTGATAATGAATAAAGTATGGGTGTTCATTGATATAAAGGATAACTAATATATACTTGGTTGAGAAGCACAAACTAAGTACACGGTTGTGAATTAGGCGTAGTCCATGTGCACGAGTATTGTTAAAATGAAAGTGTTCAGTGGTGCCGCACCTCGCCGGCACGGTTGAAAGACCACCATAGGCTTGGGGGCGTGACAGTTGGTATCAGAGCTCGGTTGGATTTGGTTTGAGCAAGGTTGCTCGTGACAGTGGAAGCAGGTACTTGCAGGTGAAGGAAGCTAGTTTCACATACAAGTGGAACAAGGGCTGGTTCATGGTTGCAGGGGACTTGGTAAAGCTGGTGAAGGTTGGAGCCGGGTGTCGTAGAGTTGGGCAGGCGGTACTACGTGCTGGTCATACGATTTGGGCACTTGTCAGGTGGGCAAGTGGGACTGCGTGTGGGCAGGTATACACGGTTTGAGCGTCTGTGGACCAAACAAAGTACGAACCGGGGAAGACGAAGTACAAGGCATGGCCGGTTTGGAAGAATGTGAAGGGAAGCTCTTGCTTACCTTATACAGGTTGAAGCGGATGAAAATGGAGAATCCCCGGATTCGAGAGAAGCTTGCAGTCTTGGAAAAGAATGTTGAAGATGAGCTTCTTCAGCTTGGATGGACGATGGAGCAAGATGAAGTTGCAGATTGTGCAAACAAGGAAGAGGAAGTTGTGGTAGTTGGAGATGTTGCAGACATGACCATGATGGAGGATGAACTTGAGATTGATCAAGTTGGACCAGGATCATGTAGTTTGCAGACATGTATGGATGAGGGTACTCTCATGGAGGAACCTCATGATGATGATGAAAGTACTATTGATACTTGTGTTTCATTTGAGCATTTGGTGGATGGATCGTATGCAGGGAAGGGCAAAGCCAGTTTGCTGATGCTAGGGAGCATCTTACCATGGATGACTATGATGAGACCTTGTATGGAGAAGCAAGGATTGTTGACTGTTGCAGGACTTGTTGGGGTTGTTTGTGAC
>APFE030371846.1:0-10540 GCA_000404065.3 Pinus taeda | reverse complement strand
TCACAATATAATCCAGCTGACCTAACAATAATAATATAAAGCCACAAAAATAACAATAGAGGGATTCTATGGGGCACATAAATAACAATATGGGGGTAATAGGGGCACAACAATATAAATAAGGGGTATAAATACAATAGTAATGGGGTAACCACTAGTATTATAGGGACCCAACACTTGGAATGAAGAGTGGTGGAAGGAGGCTTATACCCAATGGAGTATGGATGCGTTGGAGGGCTGGCCGATGGGTTCCAAGAGCGTTCAGGGGTGTGTAACCATGCGTTTAGCAGTCAGCTAGGAAAGCCACCACCCACTCCAAACATGAATATATATGAGTGTGTTTTGGAGGTCATTTGGAGACAATTCGAACTCACACAACTTCGCATAAGAGGTGCAGAGCTCAAGTGCGCAAAGGGGACAAGAGACATGTGCATAACTCATGCGCTCCTCTTGGTCTAAAGTCGTACGTTGGAGGTGACACTTGGTAAAGGTCAAAATGTAGGCAGGTGTGCTGTGGGTGGATTGAAGTGCAAATTTGTGTAAGGCTTGAGGAGGGGGTCTTGGTGTCTCGGGTGAGCACCCTCCCACCGTGCAAGGTATGCACGAATGTTGTAAAAGGTAGGTTTGCCTGTATTGTAAAATTGGCTAAGTATAGACTTAGATTTTTTCCAAGTATACTTGTGAAGCTTGTATTATTAAAGAAATACTGATTAATAAACATTGGTGGGCAGACTCATGGTTCAGGGAGTTTCCATTCCCTTTATACGTTGCAATTGTTGCTCTCTTTTATAATTGTTGATGATAATGGATAAGTATGGGTGTTCATTGTATAAAGGTTATGCATAATAATACTTGATTTAGAATCAAAAACGAAGTAGGAGAAAGTGAATTAGGCGTAGTCCATGTGCACGAGTATTGTTAAAAAGAAAGTGTTCGGTGGTGCCACACCTCGCCGGCATGGTTGAAAGACCACCGCCGTCATTGGTGTCCTGACAGTTGTATCAGAGCTGATATCTGGGTTGATGAAGAAGTGTTGCTCCCACTACGCTATTGTGAGTTGGTATCAGAGCTCGGTTGGAGTTGGTTTGAGTAGGCTACTCGTGACAGTGGAAGCAGGTACTTGCAGGTGAACGAAGCTAGTTTCATATACAAGTGGAACAAGGGCCGGTTCATGGTTGCAAGGGACTTGGTGAAGCTGGTGAAGGTTGGAACTGGGTGTTGTAAAGTTGGGTAGGCGGTACTACATGCTGTTCATATGATTTGGGCACTTGTCAAGTGGGCAAGTGGGACTATGTGTGGGCAGGTATACATGATTTGGGCGTGTGTGGACCAAATGAAGTACGAACCGGGGAAGACGAAGTACAAGGCATGGCAGGGTTGGAAGAATGCAAAGGGAAGCTCTTGCTTACCTTATACAGGTTGAAGCGGATGAAAGAGGAGAATCCCCGGATTCAAGAGAAGCTTGCAGTCTTGGAAAAGAATGTTCAAGATGAGCTACTTCAACTCTGATGGACAATGGAGCAAAATGAAGTTGCAGATTGTGCAAACAAGGAAGAGGAAGCCATGGTAGTTGATGATGTTGCAGACATGATCATGATGGGGAATGAGCTTGAGATTGATCAAGTTGGGCCAGGATCATGCAGCTTGCAGACATGTATGGATGAGGGTACTCTCATGGAGGAACCTCATGATGATGATGATGCTGATGATGTAAGTACATTTGATGCATGTGTTTCATTTGAGCATTTGGTAGATGGACCGTATGCAGGGAAGGGAAAAGCCAATTTGCCGATGCTGGGGAGCATCTTACCGTGGATGTTTATGATGAGACCTTGTATGGAGAAGCAAGGATTGTTGATTGTTGCAGGACTTGTTGGGGTTGTTTGTGACCTTGTGAGAGAAGGTACAAAGGCCTGTGACAAGGGTGGAACTTGATTTTTGTTGTGGAGGAATGGGTTATGCTTTAGCCACATGGCTAAGTGCCCGGCATGACTCATGGACAGATTGGAGGGCACACACTTGAGTTGCTTGGGTGGACTTCTCATGGCCGAGACCAAGAGCAAGTCTTGGTGGACACTTTGGTGGAGGAGCTATGATGGAGAGACTCATGACATGATGATGATATGGTTGGGTGACCGAGTTCACTAGACCGAAGATTGCAGCTTGGATGGGGATGACCGATTATTGTGATGGGTCTACTTGGTTGTACTACATGGCAACTTAGTCATGGACATCAGGTTGGAGACATGGAACATGGCAGTCTTATGCAGGGACATTGTGCATGAGCACTTGTAGAGGTGTCACTATGGGCATCCAATGAGGAGTGCCAAAGCAGAGATGTTGTGCAGGTGGATTTGCTGATGTGACATGGAGATGCTTTATGTATGAGCCGATGGAGAGGTTGTGCACTCTTGTACAACAAGGCCATGGACTTGGATGGAGTTGTGAGCAGACTATGGGGCATTCTTACTGCATGGAGAGCTGAGGCATCATGCAAAGACCTTTGGGTCGAGACTTGTATGCTTGCTAGAGTGTTGGTTGGAGGTGACTCATGGAGCTCATGATGACATGAGATTGTTGTGACTTTTTGGGACTTCATATATGGTGGACTTGGAGGATCTGATGCATTGAGGAGCTGAGGTCAGGGACTTTGATGCAGGTGCATACTTTCAAGTACATGCATGGGTGTGACTTGAAAGAGTGACTTGATGTGGATGATCGATATGAGGCACTTTGGAGTGATGGAGTTACGATGGTGATGATGCCTTGGTGACAACACTTGGGCATGGGTTGAGTCGAGACTCAACTACTTTGACATGGGCGCTGATTGATCTTTGATCATGGGCAGCACATGGATGGATGAGCCAGGTGTATACTTGTTTCTATGGTAGACTTGAGGGATGACACATTGCAGATGTGATGGAGGTAGCTTCATGGACATGGATGTGGCACACCGTGAGTTGGAGTTGATGAGATGGTCTCTTCATATTGAGGAGACACACATATGTATGATATTGGGATAGATGTGGCTGATTTCATGCAGCACATTGACACCAAACATCATGGACATGTTGCAGATGAGATGAGGGCTACTTCATGGACCTGAGCATGGCTTGTACTTATGGAGGTAGATTCTTGATCGAGTTCAGGATGTGGCAGGATGTTTTGAGAAACAACTGATGGTGGCATGAGGAGGTGCATTCTCATGATTTGAGCATGATGGTTGGATTAGCTACCCGACTAGTTCGAGTCATGAGGGGATCCAATGTACAAAAATGATGTTGCTGTTTGGTTGACATGTTGGCATATGGCAAAGATGTGTTAGCCTTGTGTTGGAGTATCATGGCAGTAGTTCACATGGGAACGACACATGATGAGGTCGACACGATATGTTGCAGTGGGCATGTAACTTGAGATGGAGGGGCTAGCCTTCCATGATGGAGAGCAGCGTGTGGGAATTGTGACATGGTGGTTGATGGTCATGGATTGAGATGACTTCCAATTGTTGAGATGAGATGTTGGCACATGGTTGAGGTGTGTGTTAGCACTTGTTGATGTATCATGGGCAGTTATGCACATGGTGATTGATGCACATGGTGGAGTTGACACATTGTTGCGAGGGACATGTAGCTTGATGTTGGAAGGATCAGCCTTCCATAGTGGAGAGCAGCATGGGGAGATTGTGACAGGTGGTCGATCATCATGGACATCTATGACATACAGTGGTATGGATTATCTTGGTAGCGTTTGGTTGCTGAGGTGAGACATGGTGGAGATGGAGTCCTACATATGTTGCAAGGATCTTTGTCATATGTGAGGAGAGTTGACATCATGGATTGATACTTGGAGGATGGTAGGTTGTTGAGGACGACAACGACTTCAGGTGGAGGAGGATGTTAAGCCTTCGTTGTAGTGTGACGGGCAGGCGCCGGGCGCCCGGACGCACGCACGCCAGGCGGGCGTGCAGACCGCACGCGGGTGGAGCGCAGGGCAGCACCACACGACGAAGCGACGTTTCTGCGAGTTATATGCGACGAAAGACAGACTTTGAACGACACTTGGGGAAAATCAAAGGGACGAAATGCGGTGATGTTATACAACCTTTGGAGCATGGAACGATGGTGGAGGCCGACTTGAATAAGAAGTAAAAGCCGACACACGTTGGGCACCCAAAGGGGTGTGTAAAGCATTTTTGGGTGGTCGGCCGGTGAGCCACCACCCCACCCTTGGACGAGTATATATGAGTGCGTTTGGAGGCTCATTTGGACAGCAAACTTCACCAAGCAACTTCGCATAAGGGTGCAGAACTTCAAGTGCGCAGAAGGGACAAGTAGAAGCGCATATCTCATGTGCTAACTTGGTTTCAGCCGTACAGTTGGAAGTAGCATTTGGAAAGTCGAAGTTTGGGCAAGGTGTGCCGTTGGTTGAACGAAATGCAGACTTGTGTAAGGCTTGAGGAGGGGGTCTTGGTGTCTCGGGTGAGCACCCTCCCACCTTGCACGAATGTTGTAAAAGGCAGGGTTGCCTCTATTGTAAATTGGCTAAGTATAGACTTGGAGTTTTGCCAAGTATATTTGATGATTGTATTATTGAAAGACTGATATAATATATTGTTGGGCAGACTTGTTCGGGAGTTGCCCCTCTCCTTTATATCGTGCAATTGTTGTTCTCTTTTATAATTGTTGTTGATAATGAATAAAGTATGGCTGTTCATTGATATAAAGGATAACTAATATATACTTGGTTGAGAAGCACAAACTAAGTACATGGTTGTGAATTAGGCGTAGTCCATGTGCACGAGTATTGTTAAAAAGAAAGTGTTCGGTGGTGCCGCACCTCGTCGGCACGGTTAAAAGACCACCATAGGCCGGCACGGTTAAAAGACCACCATAGGCTTGGGGGCGTGACAACCATAGTGGTGGCATCAAATTCAAGGAACTGATGAATATCCCATCTCTACCCTAAAACCAAAGCCTTTCATTTATAACAAAATCAAGATCTTTTTCTGTTTTAAATTGGACTATGAAAAATCCCTTTAAGCAAAGGTCAATGTCACAGTTTGTCCTCCACAAACTCTCCATTTAGAACAAAATCAAGCTCTTTTTGAGTTTTAAATTGGACTATGAAATATCCCAATCTCATAATTTGTAGTCTAAGAAGAGAAGATCCACTGAAATAAAGCTTCAGGTTTAGGCCAAGCCACTAAATATGCAAATCAATGCTTTAGATTGGAGAACAGAGAAAATGGATGATACCTCAGGGATATTTACTTCTATAGTTGGAGTTTTCTCTATTTATTCTACAACATAGGGGCTTGGAATATTCTGGTTCTGATCTACTGGGGATGAACTTTTACCTTGCAAAGGTTCCATTTGAAGCCCCGGCTCCATTCGCTCCCCCACGCAACCTTGAGTTCATTATGATAGTTGAGTTTCTTGTAGTTGTAATACTATAATCTTTGAGCTGAAGAGGGTCTTGCAGAACCTTCCCTTCCAATCGTAGACATTGGAAGTATTTAGGAAGGCCCTATTTTCATGAATAATCTATTAGAGAGAAGAGGCAGAAACTGATTCTCTTACCCAAATTGCTGAGGTCTTCCTGCAGGTATTTTTAATGAAATTCTGAAAAAATTTCTTCAAATTATTCTGTCCGTGGGTATGGAATCTCGGACCGAGGCGCAAAGAGAGGATCCCGTTGGCGGGAGACCTCCAAAGAGTGCACACGAAGCGAAGCCGCCCCCATCTATACTGTGTTCAAGACAGAGCATACAGGCAGGAAGAAAAGAAGAAGGAACCGGGCCGGAAGAAAACCCACTGAGATACACGTCCATTCCTTTGGACACAACCGCCTCGCACTTTTGTCGAGTACAAAGGAAGTAAACAATGCAGGAAAACATACGAGAGCTGATACCAAGGCAAAGGATTCCATCAAATAATCGAACCACTCACGAGTCACACCCTCAGAGGTCAATCAAACAACATAGCCAGTGAGTGAAACATCCCCTAAATTCAAGGCCGACAAAAGATTTTCTGACTTTGCGCGCAGGATAGCCTTGAATCCTTTCTCCACGGCAGGGCACTAGCACAAGGTTTGATTTGGATCCTTGGACCTTGGTGGCGGCATGAAGAAAGCCAAAAACCTGTGAGTCTCTAGCTTCCATTGTGTCCTCTTTGGTTAAAATTCCAGTTATTCAGTCCACATATGCTATTCCATTGCAAAACCAAAATTTAGAAAATACAATATCAAAGATGCCCTCAGGAATTTGATAAAGCTAGTGAATATACATATGTGATCTCTGCCACATAGTTCTTCAGCAAATAATGATAGAGTAAAATTCCAAGAGCACAACCATGCCAACCATGATAAATGGCAGCCAAATTATATCTTCATCCAAAATAATCATCAACTGAGTGCCCCGGTCAATCACCACAACTATTGGTGAAATTACAATATACCAAGCTACAAGTGATAAAAAACCTGAGACATCACTCAACTGTGGACCTTGAAGAAATAATTGCCATTTCCTAGCGAAACCGCAGTTGCAAAATATCCAAGAAAACCTTTGGTCAACTTCAATAAGAATAGAGAATTCAGGGCATAATCATAGTAACCTACCTTCCACTGGAGGTGTGGAACATGGACAATATTATAATGAATCTTGCACTTCATCTATGAAAGCGTAATATGCAACTTATTTGACAACAGATCACCAACTACAATAAAAACATTTGCTGCCCAACTACAATAAAAAATTTTGCTGCCCAGACATTGATAAGCAATTTGTTTTGCTAGATAATCTGCAAATAGAAAATGAAAGATAAACAGAACTAACTCCAATGTTATTACAGAACCTTGCAAGAATCTAGTACACATGAGCCATTTTTTTAATTGTACATGGTTTTAGGTCGCTTTAGTTAAAACCATATACGTCCAAAACTTGATCATTGTCATCCCACATGGTGCATGAAGTTAGAACCAAACACTGCCATGCCAAACATTTCAGAAAACAATCCAATAACCAAAACACACTTTCAAGGAAGACTCCAACAATTCCCTAATAGGCGATGCTTCTGCAGCTCTTCTAAGTTACTTAGAAATATTAAACATAAGGCAACATGACTTGATTCTAGCAATATCCTCCAAGAATCCATAACTGACATCCAAACAATGAATGCCCTGGATGCTAAATTTATTTCATACTTTTCTGTGACAAGCACAAAGGAAGGCAATAGCACAATATGATGTCCATAGGGCATTGACTCAATTGTGAGGTTGATGATGTATGAATACATCCATCAGGATACAATTCTTGACAAAGGTTTTCCCGAAAAGCATGAGTCTCAAGGGTATGAGGCCAGGTGCAAGTACCGTGAGATTTTGGCAGATTAGTTACTCAGAATTGGCACCTAAGCCGAAGGAAGTCCCTTGGGTGTGTTTTTCAAACTCAAACACAACAAATAATTTAAAATGGACACCAACTTCTCATAAAGCAAAACCCATTTGAAATATCAGTATATTGTTCTTTGGACATGTATGACAATGGCATGAACAACAATGTGGTCGATTATGCTTACAGTGTGAGGGTTACAATCTACCACAAAAAATGAAGCAATGCCATGCCTAAAATTCTGTAGGAATCCACACTTTTGGAATTAACAAGGTACTCAAAACTCATGCCCAAAAAATAAAAAATATAGAAAGTAGATGCTGAAAATTTGATATTCAAACAAAAAGCATCCATGTAACAACAATGTGCCTTAATGTGATTAAATTCCATGCACAGTGAAAGATAAATGAAACAGAGAATCATAACTAACCTGTAACTGTAATTGTCCAGGTTAATTGTCCAGTTTAGTTATGATTCTCATGTCCATATAGTTTTAGAGAAATAACCGGGAAACTTGACACATACATAAAAGGAAAGTTATGATAGTCGAGTCACAAGCACTAAAGACATACATGCAGCAAATATTAAATTCTAGATTTACTACTTGGGAAAACAGGAAGAGGAAGAAAAATGCCGGCGTTGAACTTCATTTTTCACTGAAAACTGTCCAACACTTCAGCACAAGGTAAAACAAACTTTACAGCCCACGGAATTTATTCTCTCATTGAGGCCTGCCACACATTTTCGCACATATGTCTCTTGGATGCACAAATATGTTGTCTGTAAAATAGAATTGGTTAACTATCGTGCCAGCCATCAAAAACACTATTATCTTGACTCACTATGTGATCAGATAAGATTAAAAAATTGAATTTGTGAACATCCATGATTCATGCCAACATCATGGACTAGAAATAGTTTATATCTCTCCTTGTCACAATGGCTAATGATGTTTTCAATTGAAATCCGTTAGTAGATTTGAGATAGGAAAAACAATCCCATTTTCACTTAGGGGACCAGCACTATTATCGAGTTATTTAATTACTAGTATAAGCACTATTATCGAGTTATTTAATTACTAGTATAGATCCATTTTAATCATTGATCTAGTAAGTGCTGGACTTATTGTGATAAAAACAGCCAATGAAATATAAACTTTAAAAAAATTATTAATATCTAGAAAGACTTGTTACATGAGATTTCTAAGAACACGATATCTAGTGAACATGTTAATTGAAAGATGAGATCAGATAAACCCATAGGATATAGGTTTCAATCCACCTATAGAAATAGAAATATCTATCCAAGGAATTTAATTACCAATATAGATCTATTTTAATCATTGATCTAGTAAGAGCTAGACCTATTGTGATAAAAACACACAATGAAATACAAACTTTAAAAAGATTATTAATATCTAGAAAGACTTGTTACATGAGATTTCTAAAGAACACGATATACCTGGTGAACATGTTAGTTTAAAGATGAGATCAGATAAACCCATGCAAACCGGATATAGGTTTCAATACCGCCTATAGAAATAAAAATATCTGTCCAAGGAAACACATGTATTACTCCTTTACCAAAACTCCTAGGACGTATAGCATCCTTTCTTTCCTGGGACATATAATTGGATTGTTTCGAAAACAACAACGGATTTTATGCACATGCACTGGTATACTTTGCTGATCTTTCTCAGAAAATTGTTCCTTGTCCAAGGGATACTGCAGTAACCAAAACAGATAATTGGCTATCTGGATTGAGGAGGCATGCTAAAAAGGCCATTAAACAAATTTGCATGGAACTCATTAGAGATAAAAATAATGAAACTTGAATTAATCAGAAGAAGTTGCAGCTGACAGGTGTGTACATCACCTGGAGACTGCACTCATACGAGGAGACTCTCTCTCTCGTTCACTCAATACATTACAATGAATGATATTACATATTAAATACATGACTGAAAAGTAGGTAGTTGAAACCATCCTCCTAAATTCTAGGAACAACTCCTAAAGTAAGAAGGTAACATTACAACCACATAACCATTTCTTCATTATTTCTAACTCCCCCCCTTAATGAAGAAAGGGTTATTGTGCACACCTAACATCCCTCTAAGTAATTCAAACTTTATTCGCCCTAGAGGCTTAGTAAAGATGTCAGCTAAATTATCACAGGTATTACAATAATCCACACAAATTTCCTTAGACTGTATCTTTTCCCGTACAAAGTGAAACTGAGTATCAATATGTTTAGTATTCTTATGGAAAACTGGATTGTATGCAAGCTTTATTGTGCTTTGATTGTCTGTTTTGATGCTGGTTGCTGCTTTTTGTCCTTCGCCTACATCACTAAGCAATCTCCTCAACCAAATGGCTTCGCATGTAGCTGCACACAACGCCTGGTACTCTGCTTCACATGACGATAACGCTACAGTACTTTGCTTTTTGCTGCACCATGAAATAACCCCGGATCCGATGCTGAATGCATAACCTGTGATGGATCTACGATCGTCCAGGTTACCTGCCCAATCAGAATCAGAATAACCTGCTAAAGTAACATCAGAACTGTCAGTGTATAAAATACCATAATTACAAGTACCACTAAGGTATCTCAACACACATTTCGCTGCATTCCAGTGACTGTCAAGTGGTCTGGACATAAACTGGCTCAGCACACTAACAGAGTATGCCAGATCAGGCCTAGTTGTCGTAAGATAGATAAGACTTCCCACTAGCTGTCTATACAAAGTGGCATCCACCTGTTTTGTGCCATCATCACTGCTTAGCTTGAGATTCTGCTGCAATGGTGTTGCTGCTGTTTTACACTGTTCCATTCTGAATCTTTCCAACAAGTTTCTAGCATACTTTCCTTGAGTTAGAAAAGTTTGACCAGAATCTTTCCACACTTCCAGTCCTAGGCAATAATGAAGATCGCCAAGGTCTTTCATTCCAAATTCCTGTGACATTTGCTGCTTGATTTCTTTGATTAAACTATCTGCATTCCCTATTATTATCATGTCATCCACATACAAAGATATCAAAATGATCTGCCTCTGTTTATTTATTTTGGTATACAGGTTTGGATCGTTGAGGCTCCTATGAAAACCATGCTCAATAAAGAATGAATCAATTTTGTCATACCATGACCTGGGTG
>APFE030371839.1:0-15466 GCA_000404065.3 Pinus taeda | reverse complement strand
GGGAGAGATAAATAGATATGGAAAGAGTGTGTGTGTGTGTGTTTGGGGGGGGTGTGAGATAGAGAGACAAAGGAGAGATGGAGTGAGATATAGATATAGATGGAGGGGGGGAGGAGGGAAGAAGATTTATTGCACTATATGCATTGATTTCTATGTAGATGATGATTTCTAATCCTATTTGATTTCTTGCACTAGATGCATCCATTTTATTGTAGATTTTGATTTATAATTATATTTAATTGCTTGCACTAGATGCATTGCTTTTAGTTTAGATGTCGATTTCTAATCCTATTTGATTTCTTCCTCTAGTTGCATTGATTTCACCGTAGATGGTGATTTCTAATCCTATTTGATTGCTCACACTAGATGCATTGATTTTAGTGTAGATGTTGATTTTTAATTATATTTGATTGCTTGCACTAGATGCATTGATTTAAGTGTAGATGTTGGTTTCTAATCTTATTTGATTCTTGCATTATAAGCATTGATTTCAGTGTAGATATTGTTTTCTAATACTATTTGATTTCTTGCATTAGATGGATTAGATGTTAATCTTGAGACTGTAAATTATTAAGAATATTTTTCAATATTAAATGGAGGGGGAGAGAGGGAAGAAGATTTCTTGCACTAGATACATTAATTTTAGTGTAGATGATGATTTCTAATCCTATTTGATTGTTTGCACTAGATGCATTGATTTCAATGTAGATGTTGATTTCTAATTATATTTGATTGCTTGCATTAGATGCATTGATTTTAGTGTAGATGTGGATTTCTAATCCTATTTGATTTCTTTGCACTAGACGCATCGATTTCAATTTAGATGTGGATTTCTAATCCTATTTGATGGCTTGCACTAGATGCATTGCTGTTAGTGTAGATGTTGATTTCTAATCTCATTTGATTGCTTGCATTAGATGCATTGATTTCAATTTAGATGTTTCTAATCCTATTTGATTGTTTGTGTTAGATGCATTAGATGTCGTTGATCTTGAGGCTGTAGGTTATTAAAAAAAAATATTTTTCAAAATATATTTAGTAATACATAGAGGGACACTATTAAGAAATAATTAGCCGTCAAAAGTTGTGATGCCTAGAATTAAAATGAAAAAGATGTGCAGAATCAATCCTCTTGCAAAGTGAAAGTGAAAATTAATCCTTGACAATATTGTCTCCCTTTTCATCACCAACTAATTACTAATAGAAAATTACACATATTCAAAATTATTAATAAATAATTGCATACAAAATGTATTCAAAATATTTATAAGAGGAAAATATATATTTATACACATGAAAATAAATCAAAATATTCTTGAAGGAGATGTGATAATTGTTTGGAGAAACAAATAATGTAAAGATTTTATAATAATATTATTTCTTGACTTTGCAAAATAGACTGTAGATAAAAAAAATCATCAAAATATTCTTGAAGAACATAAATTATTTTAAACATTAGCAAAGAAACAGATTATTTCAAGAGTAATCTTGACGTAGTAAATTATTAAAACTACTCTTCAAGATATATTTTGTAATTCTTGGAGGAACACTATTTAGAATTAATTAGTTGTCAAAAGTTGTGATACTTAAAATTAAATCAAAGAGATGTGCAGTATCAATCCTCGTGCAAACTATTAACAAGATTGTCTCCCTTCTTCATCCCCAACTAATTACTAATAAACAATTATATACACATAAAAATATATCACAACAATTGTACCATTCACAAACATACCATCCGAATCCAAACACATAAACACACAAACTGCTCAATGCATTTAATCAAAGACGTACAAACCATTGAAGGAAAGCAACACAAATTAAATTAAAGAAGAGAATGATATGGTCATGCCAAGCAAAGAAAACCTAATGTGATTTTTGAATTTTATCTCGAACATATACATAATAATGATAATCTAAAAATGTGACATTATTTCCCTCAACTGAACTAGCTTAGATCCATCTAACACCAGATCTGTCATGCACCGAGAGGGATCAAATCCCTCAAGGTGCAAACCTCTCCTCAAGTTCTGCACACCAAAAAGAAGATTTTCACCTCAAGGGATTTGATCCCTCTCGGCGCATGATAGATCCGGTGTTAAATGAATCTAAATTGGTCTATACACACAATTATATTGGTAGAAAATGTTACTCTTAAGAGTTCATAAGTTTCTCTATATGAGAGGTGCAATTTTATGCAAAAAGAGAAAAAAAGGATTGATATGTACAATGCTAAAAACCTATAGTCAAGATGGATGATATATTTTCAGATGCATTCAATTAACCTTGACTAAAAATAATCTTATTATGACTCCAAGTGGAAATTTTCATCAAATCAACGATACACTTGTTCAGCAACTGAGCAATGTATAATCAATTATGGGATAGCTACATTAACATCCTCAAGTTATGTTGTTACAATGTGCATTTAAGAACTGAAGTAAGAGTGAAGTTTTCCAATGATATTGTTGTTATACACGACTTGCTTGGAACCCTGCGCTACACTGTATCCTCTACTCACCCACTGATCCAAGTGGATGTTGGTGGAAACCCACCTATCCCACTTGGACCCCCACAACTGCCTCTTTCAGTTTTTCAGTTTCTGTAATTATAGCACAATTTACTATTTTTAGCAGTTTTTCGGGTCCTGAACTTCCAGAGTCGTTTTGAGGCCCTAAACGATGTTTTTTGGGAAATCTGGGGGCAACATGGGTCCATGGACTAATGTTGATCTTCCCAAAGTTGTAGATCTCAGATAGATCTTTCTAACGAGCTATTGTACGCGTCAAACGAAGATCAGGTGCCAAAGTTACAACCCCGAGAAGTTGATGTACCAACTTACCCAAAACAGGGCCCACAATTTGGTGTTTCATCTTCTAGGGTTAGGTTTTGGGATGTTAAGGGTTTTCCATTGTTTCTCAATAATAAATATTCTTCGAGCCTCATTGTAACACAGTTCAGAGGCATGTAGCCACCACATCTCTTCTCAGAGATAAGCTACCATCGCCCTAGTTGGTTTATTTCCGTTGTTGTTTGTAAGCATATATCAGTATTTTACATTAATGAAATGAATTATTATTTCTGTTGCATCTTTATGTTTATGGTTATCTCTATAATTTGTTGTGTTCCTGTTTAAATCCGGATTAGTGGTATCAGAGCGGTCTACTTTTTCTCTGTTTCTCCTTGCATGTCCCCAACGAGGTCGAGATATAAGGAGTTAGCGCTTGAACTAGTTGAACCTTTGCAAGACCAGCCTCGCAAATCCCGACGGCCTCCCATGGTGGATGAAAAGAAATATGAGGGGGCAGGAGATCCTATCAAAGTCTTGCTCGAAGAATCCCTCGAGCGACAAGGGAATGCGATGATGGACAGATTTTCCCAGATCATTCAGCGGCTACCCAAGGGTAACACATCGGCTTCCAACAGCTACGCTGGAAATGCCACACTGTTTAAGGTACAAGTTAATTTTGAAATCCCCATATTTGAGGGTCAAATAGACACAAATGTCGTCGATAAATGGTTAAATCTACTAGAGGGTTATTTTTTTATTCATGTTTTTTCCAGTCAGGAAAAGATTATTTTCGCTCTTATCAAAGCAGCCCCCACATCAAGGACTAGTGGGAAACCTACTATGAGCAGAAGGATGAAAGTACAGGCTCACTATTTTCAGCTGCACACACTTAGGATTCATTCCAGGATGTCATCAAGGAGAAGTACTACCCTGTCGGAAGCTATGAGGTTCAATACATAAAGTGGACCACGCTGCAGTAGGGAAGGGACCAAGACGTGCTGGAGTTTAACAATATTTTCCATACTCTTTGCACAAAGTTGGGTATCAAAGATTATGAGTTGCATCTGGTACTCAAATACCGCAACTACCTACACAAGTACATCCAAGAAGAGATGGAGTTATTGAACATCTCCTCGCTCAGCACGGCATACTGATACACTGTCAAAATCGAGCAGAAGTTTAAACAGAAGAAGCGGGACTTTGGATCTACAAATTTGAAGCAAGGGAAAGGCTTCCCAAAATCGCAGAACCAAACACAAATCTAAGACGGGGCGACCCAAGACAACCCATTGAAGCCACAAGAAAATAACAACACAAGACAAACCGTGAAAGTGGTGTGAGTTCCATAAGAGCCCCACTCACAACACAAGTGAGTGTTGGACCAAGCAGTCGTTGGTGGCCGAGTTGAAGGCTTCAGAACCACATGCATGTTTCGACCCTAATTCAGAGCCCGACAAGGGGAATGGAAAAGGGAAGCATATCATTGACGGGGAGCCCAGCGCCACTATTTCCACTGCCAAGATCCAAAAGAATGAGCCCGAAGATCCAGAGGAGGGGGAACGCCTTTTCCACTCACAAATGTGGGTGAAGGGTTCACTGCTACAATTCATTGTCGACAATGGCAGCCAAAAGAACCTCATTTCAGCAGAGGTCATGAAGCGGTTGGGCCTACCGACTACACCATACTCATAGCCATAAAATATTGGGTGGCTTCACCAAGGAAGAGATCTTCGAGTTCGCTAGCAGTGTTGCCTTCCCTACAGCATCGAGCCCTTCATAGATGAGGTATTGTGTGATGTTACACCTTTGGATGTTTGTGATGTATTATTAGGCCAGCCATACTTGTGGAGGTGACATGCTATGTATGAGTCAATACCTACTGCCACCTCTTTGATCGTTGTTAAGAAATGCTGCAAGCTCATCTCCCAGATTAGGAAATTCATTTTTTGTCTGGTTCACTCCCCAAGTAAGGGGAAGATCGTCACCACATCCATGACTCCTGCGAAGGGTTCCTCCACGTAGCAGCAACAGCGAAGGGATATGGTCATGAAAGAACACAGGAACAACTTCTCCTTACCCACATGAGTACCACACAAGCTTCAGGTGGGCAACAAAGTTTGGTTGCATCTGCAGAAAGAACGTCTTACAAGAGCCCATCATAAGCTCCATCTGCGCTGACATGGTCCTTACACCATTACCAAGGCCATGGTAAATAATGCTTTGGAGCACAAAATTCCTCAATTCCTTCACCTGCACCAAGTTTCCAATGTGGACCATCGTCGACCAAGCTTCCCACCATTACTGGACACATCAAAAGTTGCAGAACAACGTACTAGGGACCAAGTTCAGCAGATGGAGGAACTCAACGCAATGGGGACCATTGCTTCCTAAGGGGGGAGGAATGATCCAGGTGGATGTTGGTGGCCACCCACCTATCCCACTTGGATCCCCACAACTGTCTCTTTCAGTTTTTTAGTTTCCGTAATTGTAACACAATCTACTATTTTTAGTAGTTTTTCGAATCGTGAACTTTCGGAGCCGTTTTGAAGCCCTAAACGACGTTTTTTGGGAAATCTGGGAGCAACATGGGTCCATGGACCATTGTTTCTCTTCCCAAAGTTGTAGTTCTCGGATCGAAATTTCTAACGAGCTATTGTACGCGTCAAACAAAGATCGGGTGCCAAAGTTACGACCCCGAGAAGTTGATGTACCAACATACCCAAAACGGGGCCCACAATTTGGCGTTTCATCTTCTAGGGTTAAGTTTTGGGATGTTAATGGTTTTCCATTGTTTCTCAACAATAAATATTCTTTGAGCCTCATTGTAACAGAGTTCAAAGGCATGTAGCTGCCACATCTCTTCTCAGAGATAAGCTACCATCGCCCTGACTGGTTTAATTCCATTGTTGTTTGTAAGCATATTTCTGTATTTTACATTAATGAAATGAAGTATTATTTCCACTACATCTTTGTGTTTATGGTTATCTCTGTAATTTCTTGCGTTCCTATTTAAATCTGGATCAGTGGTATCAGAGCGGTCAACTTTTTCTCTGAGGAGTTAGGGCTTGAACTGGTCGAACCTTTGCAAGACCAACCTCGCAAATCCCAATGACGTCCCATGGTGGATAAAAAGAAAGATGAGGGGGCAGGAGATCCTCTCAAAATCTTGCTCGAAGAAGCCCTCGAGTGACAAAGAAACACAATGATGGACAACTTTGCCTAGATCCTTCAACGGCTACCCAGGGGTGACACATCGGCTTCCAACAGCTACTCTGGAAACGCCATACCGTTTAAGGTACAAGTTAATTTTGAAATCCCCATATTCGAGGGTCAGATAGATGTAGATACCATCGATAAATGGTTAAATCTGCTAGAGGGTTATTTTTTTGTTCATGATTCTTTCAGTCAGGAAAATATTATTTTTGCTCTTCTCAAAGCAATCCACCACGTCAAGGATTAGTGGGAAACCTACTGCGAGCAGAAGGATGAAAGTACAGGCTCACTATTTTCAGCTGCACCCACTTGGGATTCATTTTGGGATGCCATCAAGGAGCACTATTGCCCTATCGGAAGCTATGAGGATCAATACATAAACTGGACCACTCTGTGGCAGGGAAGAGATCAAGACGTGTCAGAGTTTACCAATATTTTCCATACCCTTTGCACAAAGTTAGGTATCAAAGATTCTAAGTTGCATCTGGTACTCAAATACCGCAGCTGCCTACACAAGTACATCCAGGAAGAGATGGAGTTCTTGAACATCTCCTCGCTCGGAACGGCGTATCGATACGTTGTCAAAATCGAGCAGAAGTTTAAACAGAAGAAGCGAGACTTTGGATCTGCAAACCCAAAGCAAGGGAAAGGCTTCCCCAAATCACATAACTAAGGACAATTCCAAGACGGGGCGACCCAAGACAACCTGTGGAAGCCGCAAGAAAATAACAACACCATGAAGTTGAAGAAGGGAACAACAAAGTGGTGTGAGTTCCATAAGAGCCCCACTCACAACACAAGTGAGTGTTGGAACAAGCAGTCGTTAGTGGCGGAGTTGAAGGCTTGAGAATTAGATGCATGTTTCAACCTTGAGTCAAAACCCGACAAGGGGAATGGCAAAGGGAAGTAGATCATTGATGCGGAGCCCATCACCACTATTTCCACCGCCAAGATCAAGAAGAATGAGCCCGAGGATTCAGAGGAGGGGGAGCGTCTTTTCCACTCACAAATGTGGGTGAAGGGTTCGCCGCTACAATTCATTGTCGACAGTGGCAGCCAAAAGAACCTCATTTCAGCATAGGTCATGAAGCGGTTGGGCCTACCGACTACACCACACCCGCAGCTATACAGTATCGAGTGGCTTCACTAAGGACGAGATCTTTGAGTTCACTAGCAGTGTCGCCTTCCCTACAGCATCAAGCCCTTCACAGATGAGGTATTGTGTGATGTTACACCTCTGGATGTTTGTGATGTATTATTATGCCAGCCATACTTGTGGAGGCGACATGTTGTGTATGAGTCAAGGCCTCGCGCTGTTATTATTTCTTTGGGAAATTCATTATATAGGATACCGGAGGTAGCCCCACCTACCACCACTTCTTTGATCACTATTAAGAAAGGCAGCAAACTCATCTCTCAGACCAGGAAATTCATTTTCTGTCTGGTTCACTCCCAAAGTAAGGGGAAGATCATCACCACATCCATGACCCCCGCGAAGGGTTCCTCCACGCAGCAACAACAACAAAGGGATACGGTCATGACAGAACACAGGAACAACTTCTCCTCACCCACAGGGGTACCACACAAGTTTCAGGTGGGCAACAAAGTATGGTTGCATCTCCAGAAAGAACGTCTTACAAGAGCCCATCAGAAGCTTCAACTACGCTGGCATGGTCCTTACACCATTACCAAGGTTGTGAGAAATAATTCTTTGGAGCATAGCATTCCTCCATTCCTCCACTTGCATTGAGTGTTCAATGTGGATCGTTTTCAACCAAGCTTCCCACCATTACTAGACACATCAGAAGTTGCAGAACAACGCACTAGGGACCAAGTTTAGCAGATGGTGGAACTCAACGCAATGGGGACCATTACTTCCTAAGGGGGGGAGTAATGATCTAGGTGGATTTTGGTGGCCACCCACCTATCCCACTTGGACCCCCACAACTGTCTCTTTTAGTTTTTCAATTTCTGTAATTGTAGCACAATTTACTATAATTTTTTAGTAGTTTTTTGTGTCCTGAACTTCTAGAGCCATTTTGAGGCCCTAAATGACATTTTTTAGGAAATCTGGGAGCAACATCGGTACATGGACCAATGTTGCTCTTCCCAAATTTGTAGTTCTTGGGTAGATATTTCTAATGAGCTATTGTACGCGTCAAACGAAGATCGGGTGCCAAAGTTATGACCCCAGGAAGTTGATATACCATCTTACCCAAAATGGGGCCCACAATTTGGCATTTCATCTTCTAGGGTTAGGTTTTGGGCTGTTAAGGGTTTTCCATTGTTTCTCAACAATAAATAGGCCTTCAAGCCTCATTGGAACACAATTCAGAGGCATGTAGCCACCACATCTCTTCTCAGAGATAAGATACCATCGCCCTAGCTAGTTTATTTCCATTGTTGTTTGTGAGCATATTTCAGTATTTTACATTAATGAAATGAAGTATTATTTCCACTGCATCTTTGTGTTTATGGTTATCTCTTTAATTTGTTGCGTTCCTATTTAAATCTGGATCACCCACACATTATGTTGATAAATACGGAAGGCATTAACCAGAATTGGACTAATGGATGCAACCTAAGAAGGAACAAAATAATAAGTGGGAATTACAATAATCATAGGATATAAGAAAGAAAGAAAGAAAATTATTTTAACATCCATAAGGCTAAAGATAGCCTATGGGATAGATTGCTTTTTCATCTGCTTGATGTATTCGACCCTTTTTCTGTGAAGCCTCACAATAAATGCTCCCATCTTCTCGACAAACCCCTCACTAAATTGATTATCCCAAGATCTAGTTGCCATCATATGTGCATAACTTTCCATGTTGTCTTTGAAGGCCTCACATTCTAAAATGAAATGCTTTTTTGTTTCCACTTTTTCGGAAGAACACAAAATGCATACTCTTTCTCCCCACATTTCTTTTGGCCTTTTCCAGTGCCCTGTTTCACAACGGATTTGATGAGAATTAGTCCTTAACTTAGCAATACGAATTTTGGCTCTCCAAGAGATATTGGCCTCTATGTATGCTTTTGGTTGATGACTATTAGTGGGATTAAACACTTCAACATAGTACATTTTCTTTCTTCCTAGCTCCTTATCCCAAATACGCTTGTGGAACTTATCCATAACAAAAGCTTTTATCTCTTTGTTGTTTATGAGACATGTGTTCAAGCAAATACCCCACTTGCTAAACCATTTGTTATTTTTCTACATCCAAGTCTTTTTTATGTTGCACAATATGTCGTTAAAGACAACCTTAGGCCATCTATCCTCTTCCATCTGCTCAATTTTTTTTAAATACCTTATGACTCGCACCATATCAATTTCTTCAATAGGAGAAACCCATGTTTCACTTAACAAGATAGCATAAGGAACTGCACTTTTAATCCTGAATTTGCTTGTAATCAAACGCTTCTGAATTTTCTCAATTTGTTTCCATTGCATGTCAAATGTATTGTTGGCCTATAGTTCACAACCATTGAGAATTAGTAGCCTATTTTTAAATATTTACTATGTCTAAACTTAAGAAAAGGGGTTAATTTATTACTATTAATTGAGAAAGGTGTGAACCATCTATAAACTCACGCGAATCAATCCGAAAATAATCTCATCCGTCAATTATATTTTAATCTTGGTCGTTGAAGTCCCAACTAGATATTATAAGAGGAGGTCAATGGGTATATGGATAACACACGCCAGTAGTGTGAGTTCCTTGGTAGATGGGGTTATCCAGTTGCAGAGGTCAAGTATGGAGAAAAAGTTCGAGCTAGAAGGGTCGCAAGTGTCAAAGGGGTAGAGACAGTGATTCAGAGGAAGTTTTCCAATTCCAGATAGGCAGTAGAAAGAGGTCGAGTTATTCCCAGTGAGGTTGCACAGAGGATTATACAGGAAGCTTCAGAGGGAAATTCAATTTAACTATATGGAAATCGATTCAACATCCAAAGCCCATAAAATTTTTCCATAAGGCAGAATAATCATTTATAGCAACATATTCAGGCATAACAACTTGATTATGGGTAGTTATGGGCTACACGTTAGAGGGTTTATGCAAGCACTGTGCAAAGGCCTACGCAAGGGATCCAAGAGGATGAGTTTCTGAAGCTGAGTTGTGATGGGGTTGTTTGTGAAGGAGAGGAAATTATCTCAAATAATTTTGGCCAAATTTTCTTGTTGTGAATTTCTAGTTTTCGACATCCAGATTGTACTCAAATTATTTAACTGCTTATTAATAATGAAAACCTTCAACTACTACGCTGATCTTCCCAAGTTGGGTTTTTCTAGGGACTTTTGTCCAAAATAATGGTGTCAATTTTTATGTGTGTGCTAGCATATTTCTCAGTTCCCATATTTGCTTCTGTAATATTTTATTTTGTAAAGAAATTGCAGTGTGCATATTTCGTTATTTTTCCTTAAACAAAATAAACTACAAAATTAATTTATCAGTTAGGAGAAATATTTCCAGTTATTGCATTTCAAGGAATTTTCACATGGTACCAGAGCAATTTTTATCAGATAGGGAAGCTCATAAGTAGAGGAAGAAATTCAGTGTTTAGAGGGAGAAACCAGACAAATTTCTTTGGGTTGCGTAGAGACTAAGACAGATAGTGCAATTTGTTTGAGCAAGTTTGATTTTTCAGTGCAGGTTAGCAGAAAAATTCAGCTTGCTAGTTCGAGTGATTCCAGTAGGAAGAGGGGTAGTTGTAGCTATGAATTTCATTGAGCAGATTTGTTGTCTAGGAACAGAGGGTTTGTAGCAGTTTGTTAATGCAGATTCAATGTCAGGTGGAAGAGAAATTGCACACAAAGAGGGATTTTCTCTCAGAGGATTTTTAGTTTGAGAAATCCAAAATTTCTAGTTGCAGCAGATAGGTCTTTCTCACTCTAGGAAGGAGTGTGAGTAGTAGAGAAGAAGGCAAGTAGGAAAGTGAGGAGATTCCCTATTTATTCTCCCATTATTTGAGTTTTATAGATTTGCAGCTTTCCAGTGATGACCGTATGAGATTGCCAAAGGAGGTCGTACGAGTTAGCCATAACGCAAATTTGGGAACAAATTCAACTTCCAGTTGTCAGAGATAGGTGTCGAAGGAAGTGTGAGTTGTCTAGCGCAAGTTTCAAAATGACTAAAGGTCTCGACCAAGAACATGGTTCAAAAAGAGATAGTGGAGCACCGAATCTAGGTGGAGTAGTATGAGACTCTAATGTGCCAAATGGGAAAGGTTTAATGCAATTGTAATAATAAGATTAATTAGATCAGTTCCAATTTGTTGCAGTGAGACCATCACCATTTCTACAAGAGCCCACAGTACAATATTAGCAGATTTTAATGTCAGCAGGAATGATATTCAGATGAAAACTACAGTCTAGTTGTAGTGACATACACAGTGTAAAGTGCATAGTTGTAGTATGAAGGTGCAGTTCCAGCGAGTAGATTCCCAACACATAGCTATGTAGTCTAGTTTCCAGTACTGGAGGACAGTGTAAGTTGTCAGGAGGGAGTGAAGAGCTTTCCCGTAGGGAGATTGAGAATAAGAGGGAATCTAGTTTCAGAGGGAGTGTAACACCCCCTCCTCCCTTATCCACCCAAGAAACCAACCAGCTAATTAAAAATGTGATGAGAGAGGTTACTATAAGGGATTCAATCTCCTTAGTGACATTAAGGAAATGGAATCGACGGAACTCATCAAACAAACCCATCCACATCAGCGATTACACCCCCACTAGACATTTTAGCCACTCAAACATATCCTGTCACTGGGTCCCACTGATGTTTTAAGCCTCTTAAGCCAAAGTCACTCTCAAACTATAGGAAAGACAATGACCAACAACTCAAAGTCTCTCTCAGAGGCTTCTCTGCTAACGACTGTGGACTTTTCTCAAAAGACCTGTGCCAACGACCTCAATATTTGAGCCACTTTTCTAGCCTGGAATCCCGGCCTCTACCCGGAACTTTCTACAACCTTTAGAATCCATCAAAGACATGATAACAATGATGATAAATCAAAAACAAATCTTAGGACTAGGCCTGAGAATCCTCAATCGAGACTGACATTCTATAAAACACTTGGCATCAATGCAACCTACAGGTTTAGGATACAAGATAGAGCATAAATGACTGAAAGAACTTATGAAACATAACCAGAAGGATCATCTCCTTCTCCATTAGACTATTATATCATCAATTAGGTCTTGCATCCATCCATTTAACAATTATAAGTAAATACATGAAATAACCATAACATGAACCAGTCACATAACCATCATTCTTATAACCAACATTAAACCATATAAATATCATAGATATGAAATCCATTAAATCCACATATAAACAAGTATAGAATTAAGAGAACTTAGCTTTTATTAATCATATGAAAATCTGACCAGGTTCAGGACTTCCATGTACCACCCAACCATAGACATGGTTGAACCAAATCTCTCTTTCATCCAGTCACCCTCATGCCATATTCCAAGCATGAATGTGGGATCTCATAGAACAACCAATCCAAGAACAACCAAGGGAATCCAGAGGTTAAACCAACTCCACCTTCACAAAACCGTGATCACACAAAAATTGGTGCTCTGATCACGACCAAACCAAACTTGGAATGCCATTCGGAATCCATCACTATCCTTGAGGAATTTTTCGTCTCCTTGTCTCTCAGGATTTACCGCAATCCAAATCCAGATCACTAGGACATAAACTAAGACCAGTCTCTTAGGCTTTACTACAATCCAAACCCAGATCACTAGGCCCTAAACGGATACTTCTCCCTCGGGATTTATAGTGTATCCCGCCAAAATTAGTCAAGGGGTTCCTAGACCTTTGGGAATGAACCTTGAGACAACCTCCGCCCCGGATTTCGAAATCCATCCAGAAAACCAAAGCTCAAAATGGAAATAAACATCCAAACACCATGGCATCCCGAAAAAGGCAAGGCTAGGCTTAAAACCATTGGTATAACCTGGCAAAACCATGCCACTGACATCAAGAGAACCCTACACGAACATGCAAATACATGCATGTCAAAACCAACAAGGAAATCACGCATGTAAAAGGTTACCTGCAAGTAATCCTGTTGAAGTTGTTTGATCCTTCTTTCATTCCCTTCCCTTTTCTTGCTTTTCCTTCCTTGATCCAAATCTAGAGTGCTCCAAGAAAAATCTAAGTGACCAAGAGTGAGAGAGAGAGAGAGAGAATAATGAGAGAGCTCCAAACTCGAATTGGCAAAATGTTAGAAAAATCTTTCCCATTGATCCTAAAAATCCTTTTCATTAATGAGGCCTCTATTTTCTTCATTTTCCATTATTTTCCTTCAATTTCCTCCTCACATGCAACATGTGACCTTTTACCTTCCTTTTCTCCTATTTTCCTTTATTTTCATTAATGAATGCGTCAAAAATGCATTTTTTCCTTTTAATGCCTTTGCCTTAGCCTTTTCCAATTTTCCTTAGCTAAAACACACATCCAATTATGCCCGCTAGGATATCTTTGCCCAACATTCAACTTGGAATAAGTGTCCCTTAACCGTGGTCTTATTTTTCCTTTATTAACTTTTATTACATGAAATTTTCACTAGGGATATTACTAGGAGCAACCCTTTGGAAGCTAGTACTTTAGGATCTAGGGAGATCATATTCATTATTACAGTAGTTGTGGCAGTAGATTTATAGCAACAGTAGCATGAGTACATCAAATTTTTCCATGTTTTTAGTTATACCTCCAGGAGAGAGGTCGAACGATATGGAGCAATAGTCCCAGAGCAAGCAAAGGCTTGGGCATGGTCCATTGAGGTGTCTTTCTCATGGATCCTTATCTTGATACAGGGGCCCACAATATTCAGTAGCAGGATGGATCAGTGTCATTTGATGCAATCAGATTCCATAGTGATAGTCACAGACTAGTTGTTGTCAGGTGTTAAGGAGCATAGTGCAGTGTTGATAGCAGAGTAGGAGGCTTAGTAGAAAAGTCAACAACAATGCAGGTTCCCCAATGGACAGTGCAGAGGCTATTAGAAATAATATACCTAGGAGATAGAGGCAGCACAGAGACACAATTACTTCAATATTTTGGATGCTTCTCAATTGCAGTAGTTTCAGTTGCAACAACAACAAATGGGAGGGAGTTACAATGTCAATGCAGAGATGGTGACAATATAATAGTGTTAGTAGCAGCGCAAATGCAATGTTAAAGTTGCGTAGTGATTGGTGGGTAGTGGAAGTGAGTCACAGTGGCTAGACATCAACAACGTACAGAGGGTGATACAGAGATAGGGTATTGTAGTAGTAGTGCAACATTCAACACCTTCTTCGGTAAGAGGGAGCATTTGTTTTTATAGAATTGGATGGTGTTCTAGTATCAATACTTTGTGTAAAGGATAAAGCACATGAGTTCTCTCTAACCCAGAAATCGTTTATGGAAATTCCACCTAGAAGTGTCTCAATTAGATTATTAGCCTATTTTTAAATATTTCCTAAGTCTAAACTTAGGAAAGGGTGTTAATTAGTCTATATTAATTGAGAAGGTGTGAATCATCTAGAAACTCACATAGATCAATCTAGAAATAATCTCAGCCATTGATTATGTTTTAATCTTGGCCGTTGAAGTGCCAACTGGAGATTATAAGAGAAGGTCAATGGGTATATGGAGAACACGCACGAGTAGTGTGAGTTCTTTGGAAGATCAAGTTATCCAATTGTAGAGGTTGAGCAGGGAGAAACATTTTGAGCTAGAAGGGTCGCAGTTGTTAGAGGGGCAGAGACAATTATCTGAAGGAATTTTCCCAATTGCAAACAAGCAACAACAAGAGGTCGAGTTATTCCCAGTGAGGTTGTGTAGAGGACTATGTAAACAACTTCAGAGGACAATTGGATTTAGCTGTATGGAAATTGATTCAACATCCAAAGACTGAGGAAGTTTTATAGAAGGTTGAAGATTCATTTCCAGCAGTAGAGTCAAGAAGAATGACTATATTAGAGGCAATTCCGGGCTAGACAATAGAGGGTCTGTGCAAGAACTGCATAGAGGCCTATGCAAGGGGTCCAGGAGGACGAGCTTCTGAAGCTAAGCTGTGTCGGGGTTGTTTGTGGAGGAGGGAAAATTCTATCAGATATTTTGGTAATATTTTCTTGCTGTGGATTACTAGTTTTTGGCATCCAGATTGTACTCAAATTACTTCATTGCTCCTTAATAATAAAAACCTTCAATTGTTGCACCGATTTCCCAAGTTGGTTTTTCCCGACTTTTTTCCAAAATAATGATTTCAACGTTGAGATTGCAACAAGATGATGGAGCTTAGTGAAAAGAGTCCCCTTCACTAAGTGGGCCCGCAGGCTATTTTTGGCGCAAGTCTATTTTTAGACTATGTCTATTTTTAGACATATGGATCATGTCTATGGATTGCAGGTTGCTGTTTATGGATGATTGATCAAGTTGGAAAAATAGATGGACTTCTATTTTT
>APFE030371837.1:1134-11244 GCA_000404065.3 Pinus taeda | reverse complement strand
TATATTCTTTAAAAGCCTGATAGGCCTTTGATACATTATTGGAAGATTCATATCATATTATTATAATATTGAAACTCTCCTGATAAGAAATTTACTATTGGACTTATTGGAATTTCTGACTTATTGGATACTTGGATTTGTATTATATTGGAAACATTTAAAACAAATTCTGAGATTTAACTCTACGATATCAACATTTCATTTTCCTTCACTATCATTTCCATTACAGTTAGCAAAGGAAATGGCCCATTTTCAATATATTCACTGGAATCTTATGGTCTCAAATTCTTGTAAGTAGATTTAAGCTTTAAAATGCTTTTCAATACATTTAACAGTCGATTTATTATCATACTTATTAAATCTCAAACTCATTTCTTCGGAAGCTTATCTTACAGCTAAATGTAGGTGCTCTTGCAATCATTTCTACAAAACTTCAAGTTATTTCATTATCGGAATGAAAGTCATCGAAACTACTTTATAAACACTTACGAAAAGTTTTACCTCTGATATGTTAATGTTTGAGGTACTAGAAAAGCAATGTTCCCACATTATACATTTAAAAATCATTTCTTATTGGGCACGATCGATATTGAAAGTTTTGTTTTTCAAATTTACAAAAAACTTTTATTCCAAGATCTTGCTTCCTTTTAATATTTTGAATATCAAGACTTCTTGTATCGGAGGTGAAATTTAATTAAACTTCCAAAAACAAATGTCACCAGAAACATTATCAAGTATGTATTTATCATTTCTTCCCATTAAGATTTTTTGGAAAACTTGAGCTCTTACCCTTCACTTTGATTCTCTTGAAAACATGTAACTTAAGAATATCAGATTAAGTATATTCATAGTAAGGAAAATTTTAGGAGCTAATATTCGGAGGTGGGTTAATATTCCATGATTTTCAAATATATATATATATAGTATAATAGATAAATATTATATAATATAATATATATTATATATATATAGATATCAATATATAATATAAATTATTCGCTCAATTTCACGTTTTTTCCAAAAAAGAAATCGCCCAAAATTTCATAGTATATCTAATTTTCTTTTCCCATTGAAATCACCAAGATTTATAGATATTATATATATAAATCATTATAATTTGAAATAATTTTACCAATGATATCAAACAACATTTATAAGTTTTAATATTAGGGACTAAAGAGATTTGTGAAGGTTTCTAATCTTTAAGATAAATTTCCATCCTTCAAATTTTCCTTGCTTCATAGATCTCTCATCAATTCATTCTGATCTTTCACTATGAAATGCACATGAAGTCTTGTTTGATTATCTTTGTATATGTATATATATGCTTACCTTCATGTTATCATGGTGGTTAAGAGCTTAGATATATTTTATTTATAATTTCATCAAATCCAAGTATTCATTCATCAGGATGACTTTGTAATTATAGGGATATACATTCTTCATGGTGTATGCACATGGGCCTCTTTTACTCTTCTCAGCAATCTGCTTGCTAATGAGAAATTTCATCACATATGGTTTGCTTATGTTTTTTCCTTTAACTCATTATTGGATGCACACTTTATTATCTCAATCATCTTTAAGTGAGCATCTTTGTTTGTTTTTCAAGGCACTCTTGAGCAACCACTATGGTAATGCAACAATTGATAAGCAATTTGGAACCAGTAAAGGTAGAGGATCATGGTTAAATAAAAAAAATTATTTCTCTTATATTTGAATTTTGATATATCACTCTATATTTATCATACAAAATGTCAAGACCTCTCCATCTACACATATGTATTACATTGTTTTGGACTTGGTCTTGATTCTAGACAATTCATGAAAATCATGGGGTAGATATGAAAACTTGAAATATATGAAACATCCCACACTGCATTCAAAAGAGCACGCGTCATTCCCATTAATGTGGATTTGGTTAATTATGATCCTTAGAAATGAAACATTGTTTTCTTTTAATTTACTACTTACTTTAGTTCAGATTTAATAAATGAAGATTTTAGGTCAATGATATTTCAAAAAATTAAACTTCTTCATACTTTTAACTCTAATTAAAAGAAGAGGTTATTTTTATTGGAGAAAATGATATCTCTCAAGTAAGATCAAATGAAATTTTCCAATGGTAAGTTTCATATGCCCACTTTCATTTATTTGTATTTTGTATACTTTTCATTTCGATTTTTGTTTTTAGGTTATGTTGATCTTAAACTATGTTTTGCGGGTCTTCATGATCCTTTTTCACATCTCTAATGACTCGAACTTTGAGCCCATTATCTTTGTTGTTTTCCTTTGAATTTTGGAATAACAGTTATAATGTTTATTATATTAACTAAATTAGGGAGTTCCTAAACCTTTAATTTGTTTCTTAAACATTGTTTTTATTAGAAAATGGTGAAGATGTTTTTATGCAAGTTTTTCTTTGAAACAAGAAATTTTTTAGTAGATAGGGACCTTTTTCATTTGGGTTAAATTTTACCTCATAACTGCTGTTCACTCTTTATATTTTGAGAGTCTTATTTCTTATAACACTGCAAGATAAAAACTTTAAAATATCAACATAAGAAGGAATGTCAACATGCTTATCTTATTTTACTCTTTTGTTGAGATATTTGTATAGTTAATATTATTGGAGTTGGTTCTCTAAATTTGGATTTTTCTTTTAGCTTTTGCTTTTTTCATTTTTTACATTTTTTTAAGTTTCCTTTCCATTCCTTTTTTTTCTTTTGACTTTCTATTATGTTTTTATTTTAGTGACTTTTTCATGATTCATGTGGAAAGACTTTTCCGCACTCAACAATGATTGGAATACATACGAAACATTTACTCTATCTATTTTAGTGAATTTCATTTACCGTTAAAGGCATATCTTTATGGAACCATAAACTGCTCTTGCTTTAATTCTTTTTCATGGAGGAAGACACCTCCTCTCTAAGTGATAGGGTTTACCTTTTCATGAAAGAAAATAACCTAAGTTTAACTCAATAGATCCCTCTCTCCCCTCCACTTTATAAAATCCTCTGATTTGTAGTCGCGAGAAAAGAATTTTGAGTCAACATTATCCATTAACATAAGTCTCTATTACGATCCCACATATTTCACTTAGATACATCATAAACTAAATCATACCAATTTGTTTATCAAAAGGGTGATTCAAACACGAAGCATGGGAAATACAAGTAAACCCGTTGGAGCTATGGACACTCTTTGATAGTGAGGCTAGGTTTATATGATATAAAAGACAACTTCGTCGAGGTACTTTTCAGGCTCGCTAGCAACGAAGCGATGTGAGAAACCATTCATAATAATGGATATATGTTTTATCAAAAAACTCCTATTTGTACCTTCTTCTATTTCTCATATGAGATAAAATTAATATATATATATATATATATATATATATAATATATATAAATATAGTATATATATATAGTCTCTCAAAGATTGGATACAATGCCTTACTCAAGTCTCCTTTGGTATAACTTTAAAACTCATATTGCTTATCTATTATGTGGGACCCATATTAATATTTTGATTCAATTGATTCTATTAATTTTAACCTTTGGGTAAATTAAAGTTCATTATCTTTAACTGGAGATAATTGTTTCTACCTAGTGTATCGCCAATGTTGTAGGGAAAACCCAACACCCTCATTTTTTACTTATTTACTTCAAATAATGGGGGCCTTTCCATAATTTTTTGGGTAAATAACCTTCTAATATTTTATTTGGTTAAGTATCCTATAATTTTTCCATTTTTTCATTTTCTTCAGATTTCAATTTTGATTGCTTCATTGAGTTCAACTTTTCGCTAGCTTTCCATCAGTACTTGTTTCGTCTTATTTGGTTACATGATTTTAAAATGGTGTTAATATGAAGCTCGATAATTTGTACCCCTCTGTTAAAAAATGTATAAAATGTATCTTATTTTAAATTTTGTAATTAAATAAGTAATTCATTATAAATATTAATTCCTAGTTAATTTTTATTAACTTTTTGCATTTTTTACTAACAACCCTACAAAATCACCTAGCCAATTTGTAGAAAGATTAAAATTATGTGTGTTTTTGCATCTCAGTAATTGATTCCAATTTCTAATTTTAAAAGAAATTATGAGACCTGAAATCTCAAAATTGCAAAGTGGTTGTAATTCATTTTGTAGGATTTTTAATTACAAAAGTGGTTGTAGTTCATTTTGCATAATTTTTAATTCCACTCTAAATGGACCCCACTTCACCTAATCAACTCTCTTCCTTTACAAAAGACCCAATAAAATGTCCTCATACCCAATACCCAATATAAGAAGACCCGTTAAAATTCCCACCATAATTTTTTCTCAATATTTCACAAAGCTCCAAATATAAAAAAATTTGATGTTTTGATATCAAAATATCTAACATCAGTTATTTTACTTGCTACGCATATTAAAAGTTTCGATATTTATAATTTTTTGATGTGTGATATAAAACATGCTATGGATTATTTATTTTAACATAAAGTCTCGCCTCACCTCCTTATGCTTCCATACATCATCCTCCTCCATTTATCTTCTCCTCTATACGTCAACCTTATATTATATAAAGCCTCTCCTCCTTTAATATTTGATCCAGTAATGGATCTTAAAAAGCCACCTAATTTTTTTAAGTTTGAGTTTTATTATATGGAATTTATAATTATATTTTAATATTATAATTTATTATAATATATTTACTATAATTTAAAATGTAATTATATATTATATTTTTTTTAAATTAGCTTTTATTTCATTTTAATTTTTAAATTAAATTTTAGTTTAATTTTCTAATTTTAAATTGTATAAATGATGATTAACTAGATAATTTAATCTAATTTAGGATTAGATCTTAATTACAAAATTCTTATTTTTGACATAGCGAGCAAATTTTCCAAAATTATGGTAACTTTGATACCTCAAATTTGGGACCTAATAAGTGGAGTTTGACTTGACGAAATGAGGCACGGGACAATTCTTTGGATAGATACAATCATGGAGAATATCTTTGAAGTGGTTGGATAAGCATATTTGATCATTCATGAGTCTCCCCAAAAAATTTTTTAGCATGAAATATTAGCTCTGAATTTTAAACAAAAATTAACTTTTTGAGTATAATTTTATGCATTTTCATTTTCTCATAATGTTTGTTGAATATAGATCCATTCGAATATGTTTTCCTTGACCAATTATATATTTAAATGGATCAATAAAAAGCTCATATTCCCTTTTATTTATTTATTTATTTAATTTTTGATTGGAGATATTTTGTGTTTCAAAATTGGTATTTTGATTTCAATTTGTATTTTAAACTGAATTTTAATTGGTCTTGGCAGGAAGCAATTGAAGAGATGAGGCAAAGAATATTGCAGTCAATGGGATTTCTCTAGCAGTAGAAGAAAATGAATTTGGACCAATGATAATTGTTGGAGTAGAATTACTCTTCAGCAACTCTCTTATTTGGAATGTATTTTGTAAATTATAATTAATGGTTTGTAGAATGTGTAAAAGGCTTCTCTCTTCTACAATTTTGTAATTCCTAAAGCACTATTGTAATAGGGATTTCAAGTTGTAGGTAGAGAGGATCAATCTCATATCTGGGATTTATTGAGATTTATCTTTTTCCTTTCTGAACTATGTATGAGAGGCAAATCTTGCACTATTGAAGCTCTTTCTTTTAGCAGCAATGTTTATGCTTTGGAGAATATTGTAAGAGATCAGATTCAAAGAACAGAGCAGAAGAACAGGCTAAAAATTATTTGTATTAGAAATAATATTAGTTTTAATATGAAAATCATTTTTGATAGTAGAATTATGTTAATTGTATTTATATTATGCACTGTTGTAGATATGAATTCATGTCTTACATATTTTAGCTATCTAATTTTTTTATTTCATAGATCTGTTTTCAATTTCCTCTGATGCTTAAATCAAATTTTTGAGTAATTATTTTTTCAGAAATCTTTCATTTAGTTCTGATTTAATTTCCATTGGCATTATGAGAACTAATTCCTTACGTTATTGGTTCATCATACATTGTTAATATATATCTAAACAACATGTTTGGTAAATTATAGTATCAGTTAATTAAGCTACTTCATTAGCCAGATATTCATCATAAACTTGGTGTGTTGAAATCTCGATCATTTAGTTATTTTTCTCTCAGTTGGGTTATATATACACCTTCCTAATAGAGATAGGCTTAGGATTTCTTTCCTTTTGCTTGCATTTAGATCTAATTCTACATTTCTAGAAGTCCTCTTATCAAAGAGGAAAACTCTAGTTGTGGCTAAGTTGAGCCCCAAATTAGCTTAAGAATCACTTTCTTGCCTGAGCTAAGCAAGAGGGAAGATATGATATATCTTCTTTATTGGTAAGTAATGGGCATACTTTAAGCTAGTGGAGATAGAGAGAAGGTAATTGGACCTAGTTTAACCAACTAGAACCCTTATTTCAATGGAAATGAACCTGCTTTAGGTTCTCAACTCGATGGTCACCTTATAATGTTGAGGCAAAGAATTTTGAGCCTACAACATTTTTCTCACTAGGAGGGACTGTGACTTGTTTCCTTTTGGAGTTTTTGTATTTTATAGTTTATTTTAATCGTAAATGACTCCTCTTAAACTTCTAATTTGGAGTTTTATCTTTGGACGTGTATCTTTCAATACTCTACCAGAAATAGTAAGATACTTGTCAAAGGTAAAGTTTAACAGTATAAAAAATGTTTCTGCACTTTATCATGCTTTAGAGTTTACTCAAAAAAAATCAAATTCTACTTTTGAGGATATTTATGAACGCATTTTATGCGATATATTTACTCTTACATCCTCAGAAAAAGCCAAAAGTTGGTTTCAATCTCTTCAAGTTGCCTCTATTCGCAATGGGATCCACTTATTACAAAATTCCTTTATAAATCTACGATTATGATTATGACCATCTATGTGATGAATCTCTCTTAGATTTTACTGCTAGATTTCAGTTAATTTGCTTGATATTCGAAGTTGAATATAAACCTTCGGAAATTGAACTGGGTTGGTTTGAGTATATTTTTCCTCTTCCTCCCATTTCAAATCTGTATGTAAAATTTTCAAGTTTTGATCACTCTTCTTCAAATTCTAGTAATATTATAAAAAATTATGATTTAGAGGTGCATATTAACCATGATGAAGTGGCCTCAGCCATATATGATAGATTCTTAAATCTAATACACACCGCTTACAATGTTAATGATAATCATACTAATGAACCATTTTCACAAAGCTTGCAATAATTTGATAAACAACTACAAGAAGAAATCAGTAACAAACTTGAAGGACCATCTACCCACAAATCTAAAAAGCACCATGAATTAAATTCAAAAAATCATAATATAAATCAGCAAGTATATGAAACTAAAATTTTCAATAGCAATTTGTTGTAGAAATGTCTGAATTCTTTCATGTTTATCAAATACAACATTCAGGGTAGCCAGAGAACTTTCTTCGAGAAAACACAATTAGCCAAATAAATGAACTGGAATGTGAAATTTAGAATGTAAAGAATTTACAAGAATATGTAAATAGAGATATTTTTAAATTCATTACTTATGATTCTCATTTTCACCTCTATCCTAATATTTTTTCAAATAGCAATTTATCCCCTAGTTTCTTTATTATTATTTCAGAAAATAGGCAAGCTAATATAAATGAATTTCCTATTAGTTATTATCAAGATAGAGAGACAATTATTGGTCATTGTTTTGGAATTAATGAACATGTGCTCCATATTGCTTCTTGCTTTGAAACATTAGATAAGAATAAAGGGAATACTAGTGAATGTTGTGAAGTCATTCAATATAATTACCCTGACATTGAGAATATTGATTTATCTTTTCATACATTACATGCTTATGATCAAAATCAAATCATACTTGAAAATGAAGAGGGACTCAATAAATAAATTGTTCCAATTGACTCTCATTTTCAAACATTTAATAATACTCATGACTTCAACATTCAAGAACCCATACCAATTTCTGAATCGTATGATGATCAAGCTCTCATTCATATTCATAATCATAATCCTCTCTATAATTCACAAGTTGGTATTCACAATCATTCTAATTTCATTATTCTGGCAAATTCTTGTAAAGAGGAAATTTCTTCAAGTCAGTCCCAAATGTGTCGTAACACTAATGTAAATTATGATTTGATTTCATTGTTGTTCCTTCACTTATTTTGTTTCATTTCAAATTTGTTTACTATTTTTATTTTTCAGTTTTTAGATATCTTATACTGGCATATTGAGTGGTTTAGTGTTGAAGACTTAATTGATGCATTACCTAAATGGGAAAATGAAGTTTAAAATATTAATCATGAACATCAAGAGTTCTTACTCTTCCAATTTCAATTGATGTTCATTTACTATCACTTGTTACTTTTCCTCTCTAAAGTAGTGTCAATTGATGAGGCCCATTAATAGGTATACTGTATGGGTCACAATGCCAATCTCTAGCTTCTTAAATTGATTGTTCTCACATTTATTTACATATTTTGTTACATTTTTCTTAGTGAGAAGAGTAAATGTGAATTACTATGTCATGTAGCCTAATGTATGTTAAATGTAGGAATTGGAGTAGTTTTGGGTTGACTTAAGTGTAGGAATTCATTGTAGGAAACAAAGAGAGATTTCAGCAATTGGTCTCCCTCCTTAACTCCTCAAATATTTCAAATATTCCTCCACTCTATCTCATTAGCTCAGTGTCACTAGAAACCAAGAAAACTGAGTTCATTGGCAGCCACGCTAGTGACAGTTAAGGAAGAGTTATTCTCGAGTTAGGGAGCCAAGTATCCCATTTTCAAGGGAGTTGTTGGTAGCTCCAATTTTGTATAAATAAGAGATCCAAGGCACTCATTAGGATTCGATTTTTTGTTGTAGCCAAAGGGCCATTTTGAGCTAAAACATTTATAATATTATTGTTAAGATGTACTTGACATTTTTATGATAATGAGAAATTATTTTTTGATGCAGCACTGAGTTGACTCAGACGGTTGAAGCTCTTGGGTTAGGGCCCAACCGTAGTAGCAGAAGTTCCTCTCTTGTAGATATATTCTTAGCTTAAAATGATAGTTAGTTGTTGAAGTTTATTTATTCTTTTTCTGTTTAGCTTAATAGGTTACCTGAATTGTTGCTTAACCTTATTTCAATTAGCTTCATGAGGTAGATTAGTATTGCAGTTTAGTGGAGGAAATTATACCAAAAAATCTTGTGATTGTGGCCCCTATCTCATCTCCCTCATGGGATCATAATTAGAGGACCCCACTCTCACAACCCAAAAAATAGAGTTTGTGTTTTGTTTCTTGCATAGATTAAGTTTAATTCTTAGCTAGATAATTTTTTCTGATTTCTTGGAAGCATTTGTAGTTTTTATCTTGTTTTCTTAAGGTTTATGTAGCTAAAAAGGCAATCCATTTCATATATCTAATCCTTCACAATAGATAGATCATCTTTCTCAAATTCAACTTATCGTTTCCATGTGGCCATGTAGTGATTTATAAATTAAAAGAGAAATAGGTTTTATTGCAGGTGTTGTTGATCTACAGGAAGGGACTCCTCCAGCCAGCTTCACCTAGTGCTTCTCCACATTTTGTTGAGGCATACTAGCCCACAATCCAAACCTCTATTTTCCAACCACCATGAGCAAGCTACCTTAGGGAAAACCGACCTCCTTGGGGTGTAGGGCTTCGCCTTGGGAAATGTTCACCTTCCCTACATATTCTACCATTGCCATGCACACCTCCAACACCTCATCTCACTGTTCGTACCCTCCAAAACCTCTCAGCTGACTTCCTATAGCAGTTTAGGACATCTTGTAGTAGATTTATATAGTAAACATGTAGCAGTCTATTTTGACATTGTTTTGACCTGAAATGATAGCATAGCCTAGTATAGGAGTAGGTTAGCCCCTCAACTTTGACTCCATGACTAGAAGTGCTGTTAGGCCCCTATACTACTAGTGTAACCCCTTATTGTTATTAGTACAACCCCCTTATTATATTGATATACCCATGTAGTTCCCATATTGTTACTATTGTGCCCCATAGAAGCCCACTATTGTTATTATTG
>APFE030371827.1:0-27508 GCA_000404065.3 Pinus taeda | reverse complement strand
TTTTCCCCAAGAGTTTTAGGGGGTTTTTCCAGGGTCACGTTGACCAAAAATATCAGTGTTTTAATGTGTTTTAATGGCTGTTTATTACTGCTGATTTTTATTTCTGCAATTTCCAGCGTTCTGTAAATTTTCCAGAATTTGTGTTTTCAGCAAAATTTATTTTTTCCAGCTTGTTGAATGTATGGTTATGGGAAAGGGCATTTAACTACATGGGAGAAATAAGGAGAAACTGAAAAGTGGGGTGGGGAAGGAGAAATTTTAGCAGGCAATCCAGATTCTCTTTGTTTTTCGGCGGAGTAGCAAGAGGCAATACTGGTTTGGCAGGGGCAGGAGGAATTATAAAAAAACAAAGAGGGAAAAACTGTGGCAAAGTTCGCTTGGGGATTAGGGCAGTCTTCCAGCATGCAAGCTGAAGCCTTGGCACTTTTGCAAGGTCTCAAGCAAGCAAAGGCTACTGGTCTCTCAGAGGTCAGCATTATAGGAGATTCACAAGCCATTATCAAAGTCTTAGTAGAGGACTCCTCTCCTGTTGACATTAGACTGGCAAGAGTCATTTCAAGAATCAGATCCTTGACGAAATCTTTCCGGACTACAACCTTCCTCCATGTTTTGAGGGAAAATAATAAAGCTACTGATTTGGAAGCCAACAGGGCAGTTCCTCTTCCTCCTGGTTGTCTTTTGGCAGACGAAATTGAGAGCTGGGACTCCATTCCTTAAAGATTGTCATGTTTTTCTGCATTTTGCTGAATCAGTTTGTTTGTCTATTTAAGATAGGGAAAATAACGAAGATAGACTCGATAGTCTCGAGTAAATCTTGCGGGTTCCCAGGATTAGGGGCCTTTGAACAGTTAGTGGAAGAAAGTTTAAGGGCTATGCCCAACCAAATGTAACCGGTGAAAGGCATTTTGGCCAAAGTCTAATATAAACCCATACCCGTTCTTGTAAAAAAAAAAAACTAAGATAACCTCCATTATTTTTTACTCGGGACTACAACAATTGTCATGGAGGTTTACCTACAAATATATCAATTTTCTCTTACTTCACTGACTCGAGTCCCATGCAACATAATGTCAAAGCAGTGAAGTATAGATCCAATCCCAGGAAATTGTACAGGTAGTGCACATTACTAACCAAATGATGTCCAGTAGGACTATTTGATATGTGCTTTCCTTTTTCTTCATATAGTCATCCCTTAAGGTTTATATTCAAATGCTCAGATATTTTCTCTTGTACGTCTTCTAAACTATTCATAAAGTGGTTTTAATGTATGTGCACTCATAATATGTGCAATGTCCTCGTCTAATTAATTGCCCAAGGGAGGACGAAGTAGCCTATCCAACCCCATAGGCTATAGTCAATTATAAAGTGGGAAACCCATTATTCAATGTTTTGGGGTAACATTGGGTAAATTGGGGTCATTAGAGGAAAACTTGTGGAAGAAGCCAAAATTGGGGCTAAGTGGAGGGAAACTTGTAGCCCTTCAAATTAAATTTAGGGAAGAAGACCCCAGAGGGAATCTATAAATAAGAGAATAATCATTCTTCTCGTCATGGATTATTAATCTTTCTGATTTGTGAACTGAGGCTCTGAGGGTTTTAGGACCCCTTTTTATTTGATTGATTTCGATGGTGAAAGATCCCCCCCTAGCCAATCCCTTCTCTCTCTCTATTATGTTTGGCCTAATCCTTTGAGGCATCTTTCATCTAATTTTTGGCAAGCAAGGGGAGATTTTTTGTGGGATATTTGGCTTTAGAAGACACTATGTAGCATATTTCATCTATTATGGGGTTTTTGTGGCTAAAATCTAAGGTGGCAAGGCAGACTAAGGCTTCTATGGAGCAACAAATTAGAGCATAAAACCTCCATCTGAGCCAACAGAACCCTTCTAGGGCCTCGCTAAGACCATTATATGGTAGCTAAGCCCTCATCTAAGCAACAGACACTCATTCTATGGCATTGAGGCTTGGCTAAGACAATTCTAGGGTAGCAAGGCCCTCATCTGAGACACAGACAGCTTATTCGATAGCATCAAGGTCTGTCTAAGAAAACTAAGGGGAGCAAGACTCTTATTTTGGGCCACGGACATCTCTTTGTGGAAGCACAAGTATGTTCACACAAATATCAGGCAACAGAAGTCTATCGACAGTGAATCAAGCACACTTTTGTGACAATGCAGAGATTTGAAGTCAATTGTGACCTGGCTGTAATAGTGAGTAAACACTTGAAGTTCTATTTGGATAGTGACTCCTTTCTAAGGTCTAGGCGGCTAACACTGGATAGCATAAGGCCTGAACCCTGACCGTTTAAGAGCTAATACCCTACTGTGACAGCAGTTATCCCAAGAGGGTTCGTTGAAGCAGTCGTAACCTTCTCTAGGGCAAGTCACTGGCAACTTTTTGAGCCTAGGGCGAGACTATGGCAACGGGACATTCATGAGGCAACTATGTGGCATGATCCGTAGCAAACAAACCTAACTAATTCTATTGTGGCAAAGAAAAGGAAGCAAGAGTTAGCTAAGTCTAGCTAATACTAGGGTTGAAAAGTCTAGCTAATACTAGGGTTGAATGAAGGTCAGGCCAATAGTACTAGGGCAACAGGGACATCAACAATTATTGTGGATATGAATCTTAGTAGCACTGGGGTTTATAACCTAGTAAGCATTACATGAACTAATAGCATATTCATGAACTATTGATGGACTTAAATCATCAGTTACATTGTTTACTGAAATCAATACTATTTCTATTTGCAAGAATTGAAAATAGTACTATGATACTAATAAAATACAATTTTTTTCATGTACTATATCCAACCCTAGGGCAATTTTACCCTAAGGAATATTATAATATGCTAGTCACATATGTTCATTGACAATATAATCCACCAACCATCTTTTTATTGATAGAAGAAACATCCCATTGTTGTTTTCTTGTTCAAAAAAACTCCTCCCAAATCTTTGACCATTCTTTAGAAAATGTCTCAACAGTTTTCATGATGTGTCAATAATTTCTATTTGAAGAAAAAAACATATTGGGATTCTTTTGACAATTGACTTCATTGATCCTTTTGTTTCCTGAATAAAAATAATTGACCAAAAGCATAATTAATGTAACTTCTTAATGTTGTGGCTCCTTGCATTGGTGTATGTTTCCAATTTGTTTCCCTTCTTTCATGACAACATTAGACAACCCTCCAACCAGTAGATGAGTCAACCCAAGTCAATCTTGCAAAAGTCAACGCTGTCCTGAAAAAGTCAACGCAGGAGCAGCAAGCTAAAAGTCAATGCAGCAGCAAAACGGTCAACTCTTTGACCACGATTTTTGTGCCAGGTAGTACGGCCTTCAAAAATCGAACTTCCCACCAATTTTCAGCTTGATCGGACCAAGGGTTGACCAAAGTCAACGTTGGTCAAACTTTCTGCAAAACCCTAGCAGCAGAAAATCCGTACAGTCTGTCCTCTTCGTCCTTCCCACGTGTGGCTGAATTCGTCCTCCAAGTAGCTTGTATTCTTTAGGATGAGAGAGGAAGATGTGAGTTTTGTTGTGTTGTTATTCTCTCCAACTTTTCCTGTATTTATATACATCAATGAGGGTGTGTGACACATCTGTTGGGCATGTGAGCCTACATTACAAACTGGCTGACCTTGCACATATAATTTATTAAGAATAATAAATTCAAAATATAAGTTCTGCTCATCGGATTAAGACTATTTTTATATGGATTTTACACCTCTCTGAAAGAGGAATCCAATAAAAATATTACCCTCTTAATCTGATTATCAGAACATGGAGTTTGGACCTAGTTGTCCAAATTTAACAAACATCATACTAAAGGGAAGATATATACATCATTTCATATAGTATTCTGATTTCAGTAAAGGAACACAATTTGCATTGTGTCAAAAATATTACAGACAATGATTTCATAATTTTAAACTCTTCAAGAAAAATAAATTATACAGGATGATAGCAAACCAGAAAACAAGGTTGATTTCTCATTTACAAATGACCACTTTATTGATCTACAAATTAGACATGGCCACGTAATTGAAAGGACCAAGGCATTAAAGCTTGATGTATAGGAAACACTAAAAGAAATAAAAAACAAAATAAAATAAAATGAGTTTGTTAATAGCCATAAAGCCCAATAGCTTATGAGACCAATCCTAAACAGAACAAAAAGTATCATCTTTATGGTCCTTGGGAAAAAGAATTATCATCTCTTGGCAACCAAAATGTAGAATTCAAAGCAGATTGCATAAAAGGCCTGGGAAAATTTTGCCTGTTGAGTTGGTTGATTAAGGTGTTCAACTTCTTCAACCTTTTATTATTTTTCAAATTTGTAGCACAAAATTCCTTATTCTAGCTAGAAGAAGCTGTAAAAGAGGAGGCAAAAAGGGTGCTTTCTGGCAACACCAAATTTCAGGATTCCTTATTGGCATTGGCTGAAAGACAGGAATAGCATGATTGTGTTGAAAAGTGACTTACTGCAACAATGCAAAATTTTCTGGGAATACTGATGTACAAAAGTTGCAACTAGAGGCAATTGTCTCAGTGTTGCAACATTACAACATCTCTCTTGTTTCTACTAAAAGTAGGTTGGTGCAACCATTTTGTGCTTGTTTATATAAAAGATTGGTGGGGGCCTCTTTTATATTCATGCATACAATTCCTTTGGATTAATCCACTTTGGGGATAAATAATTTGATAAACAAAAGAAGTAAGCAACCCCAAGTCAAAAGATGAGGGCCTGTCCAAAGAGCTCAGAAATTCTTCTGTTACTAATGATTGCAGTGTAGAAGGTGAAAAGACATCTAAGCAAGATCTAGAGAAAAAACTTCCTATAGCAGCAATGGAGGAGAACCAAAGGATGAAACAAATAAGGAAGAAGTTGAGCAAAATGGGAATAAAGACAGGATGCTCAAAAAAAACTGACAAGCTATTACGTTTTCCTTGTTGTGATAGTTCAGGCACCAGGTTCTACTGTCAGAATAATTACAACGTGAATGCCTATGCATTTCTGCAAAGCTTGCCAAAGATACTAGACTGTTGGAGGAACAATAAGAAACATCCTTGTAGGTACTAGACAATGTAAGAACAAGCATTCAAGTACACATTATTGGCATACAATGAAGTTTATTGGCCTCACAGCTGCTAAAATTGGTGCCTCTAATGCTGCCCACCATTCAGAGAACTAGGTTATTTGCCTGCCATTACCTATTTTTCTATGGAGTTTTTTTTCACCTGGTTCTTCTGGTGTACTGAAAGTTCTATCTGAATTAGGCTTATCTTAATTAGTGTACTCCCCACCAATTGATCTTGTTTTTCATGGGCTCATCCTTTCCCTTCCTTGCACTTTCTGTGAGGGACGGATGCAAAGTCCCATATAGATCTTGACCTTTCTCCTGCTTCACTTTAAACCACCAAGTGACCCCTCTACTTGACTGACAAGTTGAATATATATTAAGTTTTTCAGTTGGTAGTTTTCCAAAAACTATCTTAGTTTACTAGCAATTTGTTCTGTGTCATTTTGTATCATATATGCCAGAGCATTAATGTTTTTATCTAGGTGCATCGCAAGGGAGTTCTCTTAATTTTTTAGAGTCATCTAGATTTTATCTATAGAATTAAACAGAATCAATCCTTTCAGAATATATTCTCTAGAAAGTTGGAGGATGCAGATGACTGCATTTCTCATTATATCAATCTGGTTTGGAGGAGCAAATTTTCAACATCAATTTTAACCTGGAGATTCTGGTTCACAGTTGAAACTCTTATTGTACTTATATCTTTAACCATTCATTCTGCATCCAATCACTTATGCCATGCTCTAAATCGTGTTTGCTTTGCCACTTCCATACTTTTGAGGTCTTTAATTGAATGAATGTGAAAATTTGATTAACACAATGGTACAAAACCCAAACTCCTATTTTCTTTTCAAGGAAACAATATATATTTGGTCTTTGTAACTTTTACTGAGCACAAATGCTTGCTGACTTTTATGTAATACAAGCTTTATTACACTAACAGATTCAGTTGTGCTCGTAATTCTTGAGGGGCTTTATAGCATCATTATCTGAGCAGTTTGGAAGAGTAAAATCCTACAAGAACTCAGTCCAAATTGTTCTTTAGTTAAATAGAATTGAACTTCATTTTCTTGGTTGCTGCTAAAAATTTCATATACAAAATATCTTAAAGAGCCTTCATACTTTGGGGAACCCAAGAACATTGTGAAATATGAAAAAGGAATTACAGTCTAGAAAACGTATTACTGCTCTTGATTGTGGAAAGAATTACAGAGGTGAGCTTTAAATCTGCAAGTCTCATTTCTGCATGTTCATAGGGTATTGAGCTCTCAAAAGAAAATTGTCATTGCAAGCACCGATGATGAAACTAGTCAAAATCACTTTTGACTAATTTGCAAATATGGTGAAAGAATTTATGTTTGAAGAAAAAATTCTAGGATTTTGACTAGTTTGCAAATCTGGTGGAAGAATTTATTGTATGAAGAAATAGTTTTCTTATTTAAGTAAGTTGAAACTTCCTAGAAGAAGATGTGTAAGTTTAGTTGTTTTGGTAAAATTTGAGGAAAGAGCAAAAGTGGCAAAAGCCTACTTGGAGTGGTAAAATTTGAGAAAGTAGCATAAAGTGATGAAAGGAATCTATATATCTATATTCCATTTCTTTCTTAAATATCAAATATGCACTTGTCTTCATGGAATATATATAGAGAAAGAAAGAGAGTCCAAAGACTTTTAAGTAGAAATAAGTACATTTTGCAAAGACCACAAAGCATAAACCCTTAATAGCCCCTCCGAATTTCAAAAAACACATATCATATAATTGTGTTGCATAAAATTGTTAAATTAAACCACACATACCTGCACCGACTACACCCATGGAACTTTGGAACTTCCGTTAGTTGAGTTGTTTGGGTTAGCCTTAATTTCTTGGCCTATTGAACACAACAAAAACAAAACCATAAAATATAATGAGAAATATTTTTAAAAAAACGAAGAAAAAAACAAAAAAAACACTCATGAGAAATTGAGAGCTTACCCTTTCTTCGTTGCTTTCAGGATTGATGTGTTGGAATGTGTTTCCGTTGATCGATAGGTGGTGTTCTTTCCTTACTAATGTGTTCCCTCTGATACTCGTGTGTTTCCATGATCAATTATTAATGCCGAATGTGTCCTCTAAGATAGCGGATTTACTCGATCTACATCCACCGATCAAATCGCTTTTGCTCCTACCACGCGGAAGGAGTTGAGGGCCTAAAAGAAATTTTCTGAAATGAGAGATATTAACCATAACTGTAAATTACAAAAAATATTTAACACAAATTATATGCAGAAGTCTATCTTATGCAAAAACATAAGATCTTACACTCTACATATGTCAGGAGAAAATTGCATTTGAAATGAAGAAGACTACACCCTCTGTCTCTGTCTCTCTCACACGGAGATATTCAACCGTTCACATCCACTTTTCTGTACCTAAAGTACAAGGCACGTGACATAAAAAATTCTTACAAAAACTTCTGATATAATAATGTAGTAGAATAATGTAACAGAATATGAGTTAAATTTAACCTTACATATCTCCTCTTGGAGTAGAATAATGTAGCAGAATATGCTACAAATTTAAGCTTACATATCTCCTCCGCGACCTTCCCCTGCTTCCACTATACCTCCTCCTTCACCTTTCTTTACCTACATTACAAGGGACATGATATAAATTCTTAAATTCTTAAAAATGTTTTTAATATAATTATGCAGCAAAATAGGAGTTAAATTTAACTGAAAATACCTCATCCTTCGCCTTCGCCTTCCCCTGCCCCACTGTACCTCCTCCTTCTTCCCCTGCCCCACTGTACCTCCTCCTTCGCCTTCCCTGCCCCCACTGGACTTGTGATTTGTGAAATCTTCATCAGCTTTTGCTATGGCTGGAGATAATTTTCCAGCGCATTGAAGCTAACGAAAAATAAAACCAAAAAATCTTGAAAAAATAGTAAAAAAATTTCAAAAATTCTCTTGAACCAAAACAGGACCGACCTTCTGTCTCAAAAGAGGACAAAAATATTAAACAGCTCCTTCCTTCACCTTCCTTGTTCTAAACTTTAAAACAAATCGCATGATAATTCAAGCATACCTTAGCCATCTCGAGAGGCTCCGAAAGCAGGAGGAGATGGATACCTTCCCCCAATCTCTACAGAAGGGAATAACAGAAGACGTCTCCTGCGACGGATCTCTTTCTAGCTTTGATAAATATCTAAGAGATAACTTCCCCTGAAACGGAAGAGGCAAAAGTCGGCCCATCCTCCTCTCTCCTTTTTCCATGCAAACACCGGACCCTTCTCTATTCGACTGCGCATTTGAGTGGGTTTAAACGGATGTTGTACTAACGACAATGTGCGAAAACGGTGGATAGGTCTGCGAGGCCCTCGCCTTCGCCCCTTGCATCAGTGTAATCTGCATAGGTTTCAAACTTTAAAACAAAACACATTACAATTTGTATTTAAATTGAGACAAATGAAGCAATCATACCTGCCCATTGCATCAGTAGAATCAGTAGAGCCTGTATCAACTAGGTTATTTGGACCGCTTTCATTTTCCATCCATTAACCCCAAAGGATAAAAACTATGAAAACAATAGATAACAGAAAAGACAAAAGGAGAAAGCAAACAGAAATAACAAGATATCAAACCAAAAATCGGCATGGCCATGCTTAAAATTCAGAACAAAATAACCAGAGGGCCCGCAACACCAAAATCCTTGGAAACAGAAACAACCAAAAATACACAATTCAGAACAAAAAACCAGAGCCGCAACACAATCGGAACAAGCCATCAGCAAAGACCACCACTCAGACACCATAAACAACCAAGAAATGCCGCCATCATATTGCAGGAACTTTTGTGGCTTGTCAGCGGAACAGCACTCCATTCTTCGACCTCCTTGCCGGCTATATGAACCAGAAAATTGACCCGTCACAGGATAAAATGGATGGAGTAGGTTCAGGAGCATTTTATTCTTTTGATCGGAGGAGGCAGAATTATCAGTGAACAAGACCATTTATTCCCTGCAGCATCGTCAGAGATACGATTCAAGCAGTAGGCAGAGCCATTTCATTGAGTATGTAACTTCTAAGTCGAGATGGTAGAGCCCCTCTATATACCTGTTGTAAACCTGATGTTAGAAGCAAGATCAGCCTTCTGTTTCAAGCTGATTGCCCCAGTGAGTGAACCAAAGAAATTGACCTCGGTAGCTCAAGACTCGTATTGGAAATATCATTTTTCTTGCAACTGAGGCGAATTTTGTTCTATTCATTCATTTCCCCATCCAAACTTACGAGCATCGTATGCCGGAGTAGCTAGAGCGCTTCTCTCTGCATTGTGTCCCGACCGACCATGGACACATCGCTGCATCGTATGCCGGAGTAGCCAGAGCGCTTCTCTCTGCATTGTGTCCCGACCGACCATGGACACATCGCTCCTCGACCAACACACGTCCAAACATACCTGAATCAAACATACCTGAATCGCATTTAAGGAAATATGTTTCATTATTTGTTTTTGCCAATTTATGCTTTTCTTTCAAGATAACCGTTTCGCTTTTGTAACAGGCGCAGCCGCGCCTTCCAGATTTTCAACAATAATATGAATTCAAATTAAGAGGATGACATTATTCATTTCGACAATTTTTATTTTTCCGCGGGGGCAATGAGAAACATAATTTATTTTATAAATAATTAAAAATTAAAAATACATTTAGTGGATAAAAATTATTAAACTGGCCTTATTTAATTTTGCATTTTAGTATTTAGTTTGTTTTTACAAAAAAAAATATTTATTTAGAGTTAATATTAATCAATTATTTTTATTATTATTTAAATTTATTTTATTTGGAAATTGATAAGATAAGTTTTTATAATGACTTTTTTTAATTTTTTTTTATTCTAATATTTTTTAATTTTATTTCCATTTTATTTTAATTTATGAATATTTTTTTAATAATCAAAAAAGAATAAAGAAACTTATAAATTTTTAATGATTTATAAAAAAAAAACTATAAAAAAATCAATATTATTCTTGCTTTATAAATGATTTGTGAATCTAATCAATTTTATTAGAAAATTGTTAATTTTTATATTAAAACATAATATATAAAATCCATATCAATATAAAAAATAATTCATTCAAAGATGGATGTGAAATTTTAATATTACTTTCATATAAATGGTTAAATATATTTTTTTCTAATTATTAGTGTTTCTTTTCTTTTTGGGTCACTGTTTTTTTTTATTATATATAATAGAAATATTAGGCTAAGTGGGAGTGGAAGAAAACTCAAATTGGTTTGAAGATTATGGATTTAGCTCCATTGAATAACATCATTGCCAACATTTGGATAGAATACTATATTTTTAATGAATTACCTAAAAACATATGTAACTTCCAAATCATCATTCTTACTGACACCCCAGTTTTTATCAGTAAATCCAATATAAATTGCCTAAGTTGTTAAGAGATTGGGATTTGCGGTTGTAGCAAAGATTCGTTGATATTTTATGAATGATATTGGGAGCTAAGTGTCCAAAAGAACTTGCTTCAAATTCTCAATTGGGCTTCCTCATCCATTAGTATGTGCCTATATCTAGAGTCAAGCATTACAATATTTGTTATTCTTAGAATTTAATTATTTTCAACTGGTATCTATAGGTATAATTTGACGTAGATGAATATGAGATATATAAAATGTGCAATTATTCTTGTACTAATTGTTGCATTACAAACAAATGCAAATACTCTATTTTGTGGGGAATTCGTGGGAAAAGAAGAGTTGTCACTTATTGATTCGTCTATTCAAGTGACAGCTCCCAAGTTTGGTTGGGCACTTTTAACACCACAAAAGATGTCTTTCTCTCTAGCATGTGACACATTCAGGATTAGAGGTTTTGAAAATTTATATATTTACCTAATTTTATATAATAATAAAAAATCATTCGACTGAAGTAATTCCACATATCTTTTATTCACATGCCTTATCAAATTCAAATATCTTTTATTTATCTTAGCCCAATTACATTTGATTATCTTATTACATTATATTTTGTTTATAGTTTACAGTATAATATTTATTTTTTAAAGTGTGAATATATGAAGATTTGTATAAATTTAAATTTAATATTAAAATATTAAAATAATTTTTTAATTGTTAAAATTGTATAAGTTAAGTGGTTTGAGATTTTTAAATATATTGAATAGATCTTATTTAAATAATAAATGATTTTAATTCAAAATTATATATAACATTCAATAAACATTAGCATTGCTACTCTTCTTCTTTTTAAATATTATTACTAAATTATTATTTTTAAATTGTAGAGAATTAATAAATTTAGAATTTCAACAAAATTCATAAAGATTTTGATTTTTGCTCTATTTCTATTAATTACAACGGTGAGCATAAAACAAACTCTCCAAGATTGCCATAAAATTATGTTTTTTTGCCTAGAAAGTTATGGAAATTCCGGCTATATTTTGAAAAATAGGATTTTTGTAAATCCAAGTAAAAGTTGTCAAAATTCATAATTTTAGGTGCCCTACACATTTTGTATGGTGTTGAATCCATTTCCACCATCAAAAACATGATTCAAGCACTGCATCTACAAGATTTTTTGAAAAAATTTGAAAAAGATTTTTGTAAATCCAAGTAAAAGTTGTCAAAATTCATAATTTTAGGTGCCCTAAACGTTTTATGGTGTTGAATCCATTTCCACCGTCAAAAGCATGATTCAAGCACTACATCTACAAGATTTTTTGCCAAAAAAAAAATTTGCATGGGTTACGGAGACTATTGACCCAATTTTTTATTCATTTAGTTGTTGGTAAAAAATTGGTTCCCTAACTGAAACCTATCACTAAATAAAGTTATATGGTTTCATAACAGTTTCACCTTTCAACAATCCAGATTTCAATTTCCCTATATATAAACTGAGCCACAGGTACTAGCTACTAGGTAGTACTTAATTGAATTGTTTTCTCACTTATTACACATTAAAATTTATGGAATTAAATAGATATTTCATGTAATGAAACATTTATTAATTAAATTTGTGTAGAAAATATTAGTTCGTTTATAATTCTAATATATTAATTTATTAGTTAATATGTTTATATTGGAATTGGGTTTGAAGAATTTTAATTCTTTAAATTATGAATGGTCAAGACTTAATAATCTCGGAATTTTTTTTTTGAAATGAAATGATATTTTAAGGTCCACGAGACTAAAAATAGTCTATGAGACCATTAGTTCCCTGTTTTTCACTTTTTGCAATTCAATCCTTTTCCAATTCAAATTGGTGATGAGTTGACCCAACCTTCCAACAATCCCCTCGCTAAAAAGACAATGCCAAGAAACTTATGCTAACATGTTCTCATAACTTTCTCTGATGCCTTTGAATGCATCACATTCCAAAATGGAATTTTTTCAGATTCCATAGCCCTTGACGTATAAAATGTGCACACTGGTTCTTCCCAAGCTTCTTTAGGCCTTTTCCACCGTCCTATTTCACACTGAAGTTGATGTGAGTTGGTCCTTAATTGAGGAATAAGAAGATTTTCCCTCCATGAAATGCTAGCTCCAATGAACTCTTTTTGTTGTAGATCACACCTAGGGTTGAATTCCTAAATGTAATATTTCTTCTTTCTACCCAACTCATTTCCCCATACCTTTTTATGAAACTTCTCCATAACAAAATCTTTTAGCTCCTTGCTATTTGTGGGACAAGCATTGAGGTAGATATTCCTTTTTTGCATCCATGTGTAGTTTTGTTTCATCCGTGTTTTCTTTCTTTCACTCATCCCTTCATTGAAGATAACATTAGGCCATCTACCTACTCTCATTTGTTCAATTCTTTTTAGATATATTATGAGCCGCACCATAGCAATCGCTTCAATGGAAGTTGCTCCTGTTTCACTCAACATTATCTCATAAAGTACTGAACTTTTTATTTTTAACTTGCTCGTGATCTATCGTTTTTGGATTTTCTCAATTTGTTTCCATTTTGAGACGGGAGTGCTACTAGCCCACAATTCACACCCATATAGCATCACTGGACAAAATAGGAGCCCAAAAAGCACTTTAATCGTTTTCCAATCCCATAACTTTGTCTCTCTACGTCTGTTTTAAAGAGCATATAATGCTTTCTACCCTCCTAAAATTCTCTTCTTTCTGCAGTCCTCCCAATTGAGTTTGTTGTTGAAATCAATCCCAAGGTACTTGTACTCATTTACTTCTTCAAGAATGTTGTCTTCAAAGGAGAAAGTATGTTGGCTATGCTTCCTCTTATTAGAAAAAATCATTATTTTGGTCTTGCTAGTATTGACTTGCATCCCCACTACTCTACAAAAATGCTCAAGGGAATATAAGTGCATTTGCAATCGATGGGCCGATTTAGAAATCAATACAATATCATCAGCATATAAAAGAAGCTTTATCACAAACTCCCCCAACTGAACACCATCTCCACCTTGCATATTTAGTCACTCTTCCAATTTATCACTATATAGACCAAAAAGAGTAGGGGATAGAGGGCAACCTTGACTCCAATGTCATTTCTAAAGCTTTATGAAATACCTGTTGAGGTTGTAATTTTGACTTTCACTTCTTCATAAAGTCTATGGACAACAGCTCTATAATGCTTACGAATTTCAAGTTCTTCCATCCTACGCCACAACTTATCCCTAGGGACTGTGTCAAATGCTTTTTTGAAGTGAACAAAGCAACAAAATACTTCTTCTTTGTCCTCCCAAACCTTTTCAACAATGTGTCTCAACGTGATGCCATGATCCATTGTAGAATGTTTCGGCCTAAAACCCGTTTGTCCTCTTTCCCTCTTTTCTTTTACTTCTACCCACTTGCTAATTTTATCTTCTAGCATGCTACCGAAAAGCTTTGCAAACAAAGGATTGATCATAATTGTTCTATAGTTGGATGGATTATTAATGTCTCCACTTTTAAAAAGGGGTATTGCTAGGCTAGTTGTCAAGTCCCTTGGGAATCCTTGTTGAATGATTTTGTTGAATATTTCCATGATGTGCGGTGCAAGAGCATTCATTCCCCATTTTAGATACTCTGCTTGAAGTTCAACCAAGTCCTTTGCCTTTCCTGTTTTCAGCTTCTTAATTCCATTCTCCACCTCCTGTAATGTGAAGAGCTTTGAATTTGTGTCGATCCTAGGGGGGACTCCGCCTCGGATTCTTTCTCGTAGAGTTGTCTTACATATTCAAACCACTGATTGGTTGTAATATTATTTTCAATTTGCTTCTTCCTTGGTTGCAGTTCCTCCCATAAAAGATTTGGATTATTCTTGCTTAAATGTATTAACACTTCCCTCCTTGTTTGCATGAACCCATCTTTTTTCCTTTTTAGTATCTGCTTATATAACTTTACATTCATCTTCTCCTTTCTTACCTTTTTCAAGGTTCTCCTTTCCATTTTGCATTCCTCATCAAAGCAAGCATTTACAGGAAAACGATTTGATTCTGATTTCCTATTTTTTGCTCTTTTGCACTTCTCAAGTGCACTTTGAATTATGTTTGTTAACTCATGACTGTTGAAGCGTTTGAAACCAGTTTTCTCCTTCCGAATTAATCTCTTTAACATTGTCTTGAGGATAGTACCATTTTCTTGTGTTAGAAGAATTTTTCCCCTTGATAGTGATTGTCGAGAGCATTGGGTTTTCCTCCTATGTTGTCTTTCTTCTAACCATGATAACCTTATATAAATTGAGTAATGGTTTGATTTTAAGTCCCAAATATGCTCTCCAACACTAACGTCATGTATCTTTTCTATTAAGCTTTGTGAACACATCACATAGTCAACGACACTTTCCCCATTGTATGTGTTGCAAGTGAAGTTCCCCGACCTTTTCCATCTATCTAGACCATTGTAAATAATTAAGTTGAAAGCCCCACACAGTGTAAGCAACTCCTCTCCAAAATGATTGCTAACTTTGTCATCTTCTAAACACCTCACCCATTCGAGATTCTCCTCTTCAGTGAGCCAAATAGGATTGTTATCCTATTTGCAACAAAGAATGCTAGCTCAATTATTTATTGTTCTAGCATTGAAATATCCCACTAAAAGAACTTCTCCCTGCTGAGAGTACACGACAATATCTTGTTTTAAAGCTGCATACAGATTCTTGTTGTCAAGCCCCTTATTTTTGTAAGTTTTTGAGACTTTAGGGGAAAAATAGAATGCTGCAATTCGTATGTGATTCTCATTCTCTGATATTTTCAACCATAAATATTGTTTATTTGCATCTTCTTTAATTAATTGAATGTGACAACCTTCTTTTTCTTTCACTAAAACTAGTATTCCCCCATACCCTTTGCCATTTTCAGCTACCTTGTTCCAAACTGCCAACTTCAAATAACTGTCAAACACAAGAGTTTTGCAACCATCATGCTCATGAGTTTCCGTGAGACAAATTATGTCTCTACCTTCCACAATAGGCCCTAACCTAGGTTCTCTCCTCCAAGGGTAACCTCTACAATTCCAACAAACTAAACTTAGGTATACCTGGGTAGGATTTGACTGCTACGCAGTTTGGCACATAAGACTCAAATTTGAGTCTTCACCCCTATTTGTACATGTTGCTCATGTTGCTCTATTATTGAATTCTCTATTTTTTCTTTACTGCCAACTTGCTGCCCTGATTTGCCTGGAGGCCAAAACACTACAATAATGGCTTTCCCATTGTACAACCATGCCCTTTTCCCTTCATTTCTTGTTGTTCTATTTTTCTCCACTTCATCCCTTTCTCTCATCTTGTTGTTTTTTGGTTAAATCTTCATCGAGGAAGAATTATGAGCCTTTCAAGAGTTTCTTTTTGCCCAAAAGTTGTCGTTTGTCTTGTATGCTTGCCATGGTGACTTTTATGGGTCGAGGCCTCTCTTCACATATCCTCCCAACCCTTCTTGCTTGGAAAATTTGCCCTTTCCAATGGAGTTTCTCTTTCAGAAAGTCTCTTTTCAAATTAAGAGTACTTTCATTCTTCCCATAATCTCTTATTCCCTTGATAATAAAGTTTGTTTTCTTGTCATGTCTTTCTTTATGTTCTATTTCCTATGCTCTACGAGCTCTTGCATCTTCTTCCTCTGTCCTTATTTAACCAGTAGCGTCTTCACCTCTAGGTTTGACTTCTTTTGGACTATCTTTCCCGCTGTTCATTTTTGCCTTCTATTTGGAAATGTTTGTTTGTTGAGATACTTGTGTATATAACTGAGTTTGTTTAGAAATTATCACATATATGTTTTTTGTTATTAATCCTTTCATGCTTTGCCATGCTATCTTCATGATTTGTCATTCTTGTTTTCCTGTCTCTAAAGCCTCTTGTAACATTGTTACCTGCTTTTTCAAAATTCTATTATCTTCCATTAGGCATCAGTTTGCAACTGTGATCTCTGAAATTTTGCGGTCCCTTTCCTGTTCTCTAGCTTCCAAAATCTCCAGCCTTGTCCTGGCCTTCATCAGTTCTTGGACATATATATTTGATGACCAAGTAAGAGGTGTAGATGAGGTACTGTAAATGATTGATTCTTCTTTATTTTTGTTTCTCTTATTTATTTTCTTTCTCTTGATTGTTTTTCTTCTCATTTGTCCCCATTTAAGGCGATCAAATTTACGCCTTAAAATACCCTCATATTGCTTTGCGTTTACCCAAATCCACTTTCTTGTTTTGTCTATTGAAGCAATTTTGACTTGACCCAGATGATTTGTTTCCACAAAATCTGAAATTTCCTTGCTCTTTACGCCTTGGCTCCTCTGAGCGTTTTCCGTGCTCTAAACGTTTACCTATTTAGAAGTTAACTGCCTCACACTGCTTTGTGCTCATGTTGCCTCTGCCTTTGTGCTCACGAAACCTTGTCCTCTGTGCTCATGAAACACCAAAATGGTAATTTTATCTTGGGGGGGGTAAAATTCCGTTAAAAACAAATAAAAGGAACGTTTGAAATGCAGAGGCTTCGGAGATATGAAGACTTGCTTGCCCTGCCCAATGAGAACTTAATCCAAACAAATCTCTGCCCACCATTCTCAGAACGTCAAAACACGAATATGTGTATATCTATGATTGTTGATGTCATTGGTCCACCAAACGTGTATTAGTTTGCTAACGTTATCCAATGGACACTATGAAAGGTTAGTGAATAGTTTTTCAATTTATTAAGTCTATTTCTAGCTTTAATTTATTAAAAAAAATTACGAAATGGGGTTTCACTAGCATGGCTAAGGGTTATCAATAATATGAAATTTATATTTAAAATGTTTGCCCTCTTCAAACTTGCATGAGTTGTCCTTCTAATGAAATTTTTGTTTGAAACATTTTCCCTCCACAAACATCTACCCTCATCTAATAAAACATGGCTTGGGGGTTATGAAATGTCTACAGTCATGGTCATGGTCATGCCACATTAATCATAAGTTTTTATGTTTCTCATAATTAACTCAATCCTTATTTATTTCGTTAGTGAGTTTTTATTTAAGATTTCTTCCCTACATTCCATTTGAATGTTAAGTATTTGATAGTGCAGGATTAGATATTTGATGGTGCGAGATAAGGTGTTTTAATTAGTTGATTTGAGTGCGCTTATTCCCATTATGAAGGTTCAAGTATATGTCATTTTAGGTTTCAATAGCTACATTAATTTTATGTTTGTTAATTTTATGGAGTTTCCATTTAATCTCTGTTGGTTTTGTGACCATATATTTTATGGTGTTTCCATTTAATCTATGTTAAATTTGTGACCATATATTTGTGCGAGGTTGATTTGTGCTTTTATTTGGTCACGGTGCCATTGTTCCATTGCCAGGGTTTCAGAGTTTCGAAATATTAATTTTACCCTTATGAGTGGTGCATCAGATTAGGTATTTTGTTTGGGAGTTGGTGTAGGGCTTCTGCCCATAAACTGTACAGATGACATCATGTTAATGTAAGGAATTCACTTTATAGGGTGATCCCCTTGACAAAACGTGGTAGAAAAGGTTTCTTTGACCAAATCCAATGAATTGAGGTTAAGTACGATTATATATAAATATATCCTCCTCAAATAAATATTAAGGATTCAACCAATATTGTAAATAATGTACACTCAGGTTCTTCTTTTCATTACCATACTTGGGTGAAATTAACGTATATTCACTCTATCATGACAATGAGCCTATATATATAATATTTGTTTTTATAAAAGCCTTCGAAACAATATATTCATGCCAATAAGAAATGATACAATGGTTTCTTGGTTCATTATTATATAGCGATAATCAAGGTATAGTGTGTTGATTAATTATTTCCTTCAACCTTTCACCAAAAATCTAGTAACCATCACTTAGCATCTCTTACAAGATTTTAAATGATATTACTTTTAATTTGATACAAGAGTAAGCAATCCCTTGAAGATTGTCTTTTATATTTACAAGATTTTTAGATTAAGGTTTTAAGTTAACAATAAGTTTTTGTGTCATCATTTAAACATCAAATATGATATCAAGTTAACGTGGTTGTGCATGTGATTGATATAATCTTATCCATGTATATCAAACATATTTATTAATGTGGTTGTACTAGTTTAAAGATATGTGTGAATTCTCGAAGGTTTTGGCTCTGGAATTTAAACTAGGGTTTTGTCGATGGTCACCATGGCGGGACACAGAGGAGGGAGTTATGCTCCCTCCTACAATCAAATAGCTATGGATAGAAGCAAGGGAGCTAGATCACATCGCTTCAAGAAACCAATGGAGGTGGCAACAGAGGCTATTAACACAGAAAATTCAGAAAATATCAGACCTCATGGACAGGAAGGAATCATGAGGAAGCTAGTAAGGGGAGGAGGAAAAGGGGTAGCAGTGAGAAAGTTGCTCCTATGATCACAATAGGGGTCTATAAACCTAAGTCGACCATTATTCCTTGGGTCGTTTTAAGTGACCCAGGGCTTCAAGTGCACATAGATCACATGGCGGAATACGCGGTTATATGCAAATTTATGGGGATTTAGCCGAAGGAGAAGGCTTTGCAAGCATGGATAAGGAACCACTGGAAACCAAAGGGGGAAATAAACCTTCACCTTGGGTCCAAGGGCTTCTTTATGGTGGTATTCACAAGCTTAGAGGATAAGGACAGAGTGTTCAAGGGAGGACCCTATTTTTACACTGTTGCAAGCCATTTCATGCGACCATGGATGATGAACTTTGTCCCAGAACGAGAAACTTTCACATCGGTACCGGTATGGATAAGACTTATTCCCTTCCTTTAGATTATTGGTTGTCGGAGTCTTTAAAGGCTATCGGCAACAAGCTAGGGCATTTTATAAAGATCTTAGATGCGACTCTAAAAGGCAATACACATCCTTCGCTCGGATATGTGTGGAAATGGAATTATTTGGGGCACTTCCGGACGCGATCATTTTAGAAGTGTATGACGAAGAATGGGTGCAAGCGGTGGACTATGAACATGTCCCATTTAGGTGTCGCAAGTGCCATGAACACGGGCACCTATATAGTGAAAATAAAATGCCCTCCAACAAGTGATTTATGTCCCATTAGTGTTCACCTAGCTAATCGAAAATTAGAAATATGATTTCCAGAAAAGTAGAAAATTATTTCTTAAATTTAGGGAAAATATAAATTGTGAGCATTTTCCAAAAACTTTTGTTAAAATTACAAAAAACACAGCCAAATAATAAGAGTCAACGCACTCTAACCAGAAGGGCGAATGTTATAGTCCCTACATGTAGGGATTAATAAAAATAAAATAAAAATAAAAATACATTTGGTAAATAAAAATTATGGCATTTTATATCATATTTTTTTTGAATGGTTTTTCCCACTTATTACACATTAGAAATTATGGGATTGAATAGATGTTTCAGTCAATGACACCTATTTATCAATTAAATTTATGTAAAAAAAATCAGTTTTATTATAATTCTAACATGTTAATTTATTTAAAAGTACGTGAGAATTAATATTAAATAGAAATTGTATTTATAAATTAGATTTCTCTAATATTGTAATACATTTTTTTAGTTGCTATATATGATAATAAAAAGGTCAATGTTTCTAACGATATTAAATTTTGATAATTTCAATCAATTTAAGATTGGGCAAAATTCTTAAGGACATTGTTCCACCATGTAAAGATCTTGGATTATTGGTAGGACTTTGCTTATACTTGATTATTGGTAAGAAATAAAGTCTCTTCACTACAATATTAGCTTGCTCTTACAAAAGCTTTGGCAATCCTAAACACCAAACAAACTTGCTTATATTAACACTTCCCCAAAGCTTGTACATATGTCATTAACCATACTAAGAGATGGAGGGGTCATAAATGCAAGAGGGATCATTTTTGTTGCCAGAGGAAACCAAGAAACAAACTCTGCATGGAGTCTTGGAGAATCTTCAAATAACCAAACTAAAGCATGCACTCTTCTTTAGGGCCTACTCGCATCTGAATTGGGAATAAGAAGTTTAATACTTATCTAGGATTCGAGTTTAATAACCATATAATGGTTTTGAAAGCCCTCCCTTCTAATAATAGGATTGTCTCCATTATAGCTTGGTCTCATGAGGAAGCTAGTCATCTCCAAAATTTTCCATTCTTTCAGGTTCCTCGAGATCAAAATTTGTCAAGTAGATAATCAAACTAATCAAGCCTCACAACTTTGAGAAACGAAGCTAAAGAAAAGAGTGATGCTTTATTATCACCCCATCCCTTAGTTTATCTCATTATCAAATCATGACCGGTAGCCTCGCTTTAAGTAACCACATGACACACAATCAAGATAAATGGATTGCATTTGAGGTGAAGGGATTGAACAAGACTTGTGTATAACCCTTTCACATGCATGCTCTTAACTCTAGCCTACTCTTTGAATGTTGTGCACGAATTTATGTTAATGGGTGGGATGATGAAATCAATCATGGATGTGCACTCTATAGGCAGGACCAATGGTAACAATCTAGTAAGAACCTTCCCCTATCTATGGATATTCTTTGGACCTTAGGCTCAAAGGATTTTGACTTAGGGTTACATGTTTTGGTTATCAGATATTAGCTCTTGTGTGTTGAATTCCCTTATCGTATTTTGAGAGTTGGTTGCATTTTGAGGTTAAAGGTCCACTCTATTCATGTGTGATCAATAGTGTGGATGACATTCTTATTTGTAAGTGGTATTTCTTTTTTGGGGGTTATAGTGCGCCTAGTTTTTTTAGGTCCTTCGATCTAGGTTTTCCGGTAATTGATTGGGCAAGCAACAAGGTGTTTCGTGTGTTTAGGTCTAACTACTTTTCTAATAAATATTGGAAGGCCCACTCATTTACCAGTTTTATTGATTATAGGGATGCCTAAAACGTTTGGAGAGCCCTTCATAGGGACAAACAATACATCCATTGTAACAAGACCTCGATTTTCTCATTCACCACAAAGCTTCATGAGGATGAACATTAGTCTTCAACTTAGAATTCATAATTATGACAACCTTGGCACAACATAAATTGCAAATCAACTCTCTTGAAGTAGAGTGTAAGATGCTCAACAACTTGGTCCATAATTCAAGCAAAAGTAATCAATTAACAACCTTAAATTTGAAGATGTCCATCAATTCTATACATTGATATATTAAGAGACGAATATTATACAACATATACTTGATGACATGGATATTAGCAACCAAGAACCAAAACCAACCAATCTAGGGTTGTAAGAGGCACAACATTATCAATTTTCTCATGAAAATATTATACTATACAAATTAGTTTGTATATTAGTATTTTTTTAAGAAAATATACTACTGAGAATATCTAAGATGTAATTCCTATAGAACTTTATAAATGTGGCGGATAATGAGTTGGCATTTTTATTTGAAAGTTAGGGCTATTTAATTTTGTAACTCTATTGTTTAGCCTCATCTACAACCTTTTATCAAATATTTTTTTCTACCATTTTTTATTTGAAAAAAAATATATCCAAAGAGATGGATTGCAAAAAATTATTTGAGAAATTTTATTTTTATTTTTATTTTTTTTTGTGAATAAGATAAAATATATTACTGAAGGAACTCGCAAATTACATTGTTTAGGTTGTGTGGGAGAGAGAGCCCGACACATTTTCACACATGGATTGTGCATGTGGATCCCTTTCCAATCCATTTCTATTTTTGGAACCGTTTGTTCTATTTAATGGACAAAGAGGGGAATGAGATTCATTCATTCTTTTGGAAGAAGAGTGTTGTGAGACAAAGGATTCCTTGGAAGTAGTAGTTGATTGAAGGCTCAAGGGTGGCCAATTGTAGAAAGATTATGTGCAGCTGAGCCTACGGTTGGGTAGAGAGTCGTCCCCAAAAACTTTGTTGCGGTTAGCATGATTTAAATAGCGTTCAATTCTAAAATCACAAGTAACGGATATCCTTGCTAAAGGTAAGTCGTCTCTACTCATGTTTTTCGAAAATTCTATGCTAATTAGTTGAATAGTTTGTGTATTGATTGTCAATCACATAATTGATATATTTAGTTGTATATTTTAATTGTGGGTTGTTACATGCTTCGTGGGACGATGACAATGTGTCCTCCCAGTTTTCATTCTTTAGGAACCCCATTCGAGGGGAGAAAACATAACCTTCATATTTAAATATAATTAAATTTATTTTATTAATTTTACAATTAATTTATAAAAGAAAACTTCGAACTAATTATGGGTCATACTCATGTCGATTGTAGACTCCAAAAATATTTCAAAAATTTTAGGGACATGAATGAAGTCGACTTTTCCAAATGGAGAGGGGTGGGGGTGAGGGGAAATATAGTTGAAAACATAGCCTTCATATTTAATTATGATACCAAAATATTCTAAAAATCTAAGGGACATGTCTTCCGTCATCTCTGTCAAAATTTTGGAATCCCTAATTAGCTATGCTCGGGTCTAATTATGTTGGAATAGTTGCAAAATGAAACTTAATAGGTGTTTATTTTTAAATTAATTGTGAAATTAATAAAATAAATTTAATTATAATTAAATATGAAGTTTATGTTTTCACTAATATTTCCCCCCTCCCTTACTTGTTTTTTGGAAAAATTGACTTTGTTCATAACCATCAAATTTATGAAATATTTTAGAATCTACAATTGACATAGGGACCATATTTATGTTGATTCAAATTCTAGAATAGTTTGAAAAATGAGAGACATGACTTGGCTCATATCTATTAGATTTCTGGAATATTCTAGAATCCACAATTAGTTGCGCTTAAATCTAATTATTTTGGAAGAGTTGTAAAAATAAATTTAATAGATATAAAAATGACAAGAACCAGTGTTGTCATAAAATTTTAATACTTTATTCTTCCATTGTACATACTCAATTATTATTATTATTTTCTAATTTTTTCTTCCTATATTTTTATTAATAAGATTAATAGTTGCAATGTAGAATAGTCCTTGCCTCTACCGTTATCACTTGAAAGAAAAATTTCACATTTCTCTTGCATTTCCATCTCCTCACATGCTTCCTCTACACAACATCCTCCACACATGCTCCCTTTGTTGGAAAATCATGAGGCTTTATGATTATATTAGATTTACCTTTCTTTGATAACTGCTTGTGAAATTTGTTGATCTAGAGAGCGGAAGAGCGGAAAACTAGGGTTGAGGGTTTCTGCGCGGGATTTTCTTCATGGACGGATGCAGAGGAGGGAGCTCCACTCCCTCCTACAGTGAGGCAGTGGTTAACAAGAGCAAGGCACCTCCAGAATCAGGTAGAGGTAACACGATGGAAGGAGGAAAAAATAGGGAAGAGGAAACATAAAATAACAAGGAGAAGGAGAATGATGGCACAAAAGACAAAGAGGAAAATGACGAAAAACAGGGAACAAAAGATAGGAAACAAAAGGGACCGTTTAAGCCCAAAGCTGAAGTCACTCCCAGAGTAATCTTAAATAACCGTGAGCTGCAGGCCCACAGGGAGCACATGTAGACTTATGCAATCATATGCAAATTCATGGGACTATGGCCCATTGAAAAGGCTTTACAAACTTGGATCAGATATCACTAGAAGCCTAAAGGAAGCATTGATCTTCATCTAGGATCCAAGGGTTTTTTCACTGTGGTGTTTGCAAACATTGAGGACAAAGACAGAGTGTTTGAAGGTGGGCCTTACTTCTATGTAGCAACAGGGCTCTACATGCGGCCGTGGATGATGAACTTCGTGCCAGAGCGGGAAACATTTACCTCAGTCCCGGTTTGAGTAAGACTCTATTCACTACCTCTGGATTATTGGCAAATAGAATCACTAACAGCCATAGGAAATAAATTAGGGAGGTATGTCAAAACTTCTGAAGCCATAAGAAGGGGAAAATATACCTCCTTTGCTAGGATTTGTGTAGAGATGGACCTATCTGGAGCACTTCCGGACGAGGTCATATTGGAGGTTTATGATGAGGAATGGGTGCAGAAGGTTGACTACGAGCATATTCCATTTAGATGTCGAAAATGTCATGAACACGAGCACCTTCTGAGAGACTGTCCTCTCAGTAAGGTAGAGAACAAAAGCAAACCTAACACAATGAAAGAAACAGATGGCTTTCACAAAGTAGCTCACAAAGGTAAAAACAACAAAAAAGGGCCAAAACATCACCAAAGTGGAGACCAAAAAGTGAGGCCAAATCAGTTCTAGGTTCTTGAAGAGGAGGAAGACGCAGCAGTTGAAAATCAAGTTATAAAGGATGGAGATGATAAGCAGGACAAGGAAGAAGAACAAGATCAGGAACATGTAAAGGAAAAACAGAAAGGGATCATGATGAGTGAATCAGAGATGGATATGGATTAGGAAATGACCCAGAGCGAGATGGAAATGGAAGACAATGAGTTACAAGGGATTCTCGACAGAGAAAACCTAGATCTAGAAGGGTTCTTGAGTAAGGGAACAACAAGTGGAGTAGAATTTCTACCACAAGAAGAATGCAATTGAATAAAGCAACTATTCTTATGGAAAACTCAGACAAAGGGCTTGGGAGAAGATAACAACATTGAAAGATAGGGCAAGCAGGGAATGAAAGCGGTAAAATCAACTCTAGGATTAGCTCCAAGAAACCCGGGTAAAAAAAGGGGCAGAAAAAAGCAGAACGGGCTATTAATGGAATGTGGAAAGCTCATGATAGACTCAGGTAAGATGAAAGACCTAACCAGTTACTCCTTTACCAATCTGTAATTATGAAGTTTACAACTTGGAACATCAGAGGTCTAGGAAGCAAAAGAAAACAGAGAATGCTAAATAATATAATGAAACATGTAGCTCCGGATATAAGTTTTGTCCAAGAAACGAAATGCTCTGTTCAAAAGATAAGACAAATCCATAGTAAGTGGCTCAGTAGATATGAGTTTATAGAATTCAAAGCAGAAAATATAGCAGGGGGTATCCTCATCCTATGGAATCCCCAAAAAATAGGTATTATTTATGCAGAGGCATCAACAAATTATTTATCAGTTGTTATACAGCCTGTAGGAGCCAGGGACACTTATCTTGTAACGAATGTTTATGGCCCTCAAAGGTTATGTTAGCGCTTGAAATTTCACCTCAGGCTAAAAAAGGCAAACCTCAAGGCAACATCAAACCATTTAGCCTCGTAGCTAGCCCTACGGGGGAGGAGAAGGCTCTCTCTGGTCAATCTCAGTAAAATCTCCAATAGATGAGATGACCAATAAGGTAACACTGATATTAGGCTAGTAAACTGATAAGAAAGATTGATTTTGGGGATTTTGGGTTTTTGGTGGCAAATTGAGGAGAGGGCAATCTTGGGTGCGGGGATGGGACACAGTTTCTGCAGGGGGTTCCTTGAGGCGAGGTAGGAGATTGTGTTGATGCCTTTAACTGAAGTGGATGGTCAGGAATGAAAGAAAGAGAGCTAAAGAGAGCAAACAATAACTTTGAATTCTCTTTAGACAGTAGAAAACATTGAAATTAAACAAATTTAAAAGCAGAGCATGGCAAGCATGAATTCTTACTTTAACACTTCATTTGTTTAATGTAAAGAAGTAAAGAAAGGAAATGAATCACATAACAAAACTTACAAGAACATTGACAAACACACCATCAACACATGAGTCCACAAGAATCCCAAAGAGGACTGCAAAACCCTGGTCTTCCTTAGCCAAAAATTGCAGAGATACAGTGAAATAATACAATGATAGCTTCTCCCTCAAGAGTCCAACCATGAAAATGAGCAAGAAAGTACATAATATAGATGATCTAACCTCTTTCCGTGCCTCCATGGGTCGAGCTCACTATCCTAGGAGTTGTTTCAACCACTTCTAAACTAAGCACTACAAACTAGGCAGTCAAAACAACTTGCCTCTATAAACTTGGAAACCAATTCATTCATTTAATTTTTACCCTTTTCATGAATGAATCTTCTAGAAGAGTTATATAAGGGTAAAAGTGTCTAAAAAGTACCATAATTACATCAAAGAGAATCATTATTCACCTCAAAAAGTCAAACTGAGCAAATCTGCGTTTTTTGGGCTGTACAATGCATTTCTGGACAATTCTGCCTGACGGGTCGCGGCCCCCTGCCTAACGGGTCGCGCCCCTTTGGAGCCATGTTTGGGGCACTTGCAGGTGGCCAAATTGAGACAAAGTGGGCTTGTTGGAAAGGTCTATGAGTCTACTTTCCAACCCAACTGGAATTTTTGAATTTGGAGTTCATTTGCCCTGTCAAAAATCAATTCTCCCAAGACAGCTTTCTGCAGTTCAAAAAAGTGGCAGAAAGTCAAATTTTGCATGTTTTTTGACTTTCTGGAGGCCCAAAACTTCACCAAATCTCTAGTCCTTTGATGAGCATGTGTAAATTTGCATGAAAAATCTGGAAATGCTGAGTTTTTGCAAAATGGAGTTGCCGGGATGAACGGTCTCACGGGGGGTGAGACCCGTTAATGGAGAAACCTGTAAATTGCCTAAAAAAAACCAAAAATTACCCAAAATGCTCAAAATTTCTTGGGATTTGTGTTGTGGCTAGGTTATTTAGTGCCTTGGTCCTTGAGTGAAGCCTCGGCCAAGATATGGAGGGGATCGGGCCTTTTCCATCGTTTTAGTGCCTTGGCCAACCTCCTTGGATCCGGCGATTGTAATTTTGACATTTCTCTACAACCATGACACCTGTGAAAAAAGTGAAGGACGTTTTTCTTCTTTGGCATGTTTTGGACAAAAACCTCTCTCAGTTTTCCCAAATTCATCTTTTATTGCTCTGAAACACCATTTGAGTGAAACTTATCCTGATGTGTGAAACAAGGAATTTTGTCGAAATGAAGCGAAATGAAGGGGATAAGGAGCTTCTAAATTCTTAGGGAAATTTTTGGAACTAGGGAGGGATGTTAGGAAGCAGGGGAAAGTGGAATCTCAGAGATTGAGTGAGGGGAAGGGGTCCAAAAGGGCAAAACACAGGCCCAACCTAG
>APFE030371820.1:0-16429 GCA_000404065.3 Pinus taeda | reverse complement strand
GGAGGAGGAGATATGGATTATGATCCTCTAGAAGCAGTTGCTTGAGCTTCCCATACTTGACGCATCTGAGGTAAAAGGGGGCACTCATGAGTATAATAGCCATAAATGTCACAATAGGCACAAGGTTTGTTCGTACTAAGACCCTTGTCTTTCTTGGGTTGTTCGCCATGTTGTTGGGTTGGGGGATTAGGCTAGTTTCCTTGAGGTGCAATAGGTGGTGGACCCTGACTACCTTGATTACCTTGAGATGCCTAGTTCTGGTTACTTTTCCCCTTTTTCCTTTTTATGGGGCTAGCGGGATCGGCCACGCTCTCCTGAGCATAAACTTGACCTTGTGGAGGATATTGTTGTTGTGGGAGAGGTGGAGGAGGCATGGGGGGCGAGGGTGTTGAGGTCGACAGGGCTAGAGAGCTAGGCAGTGCATACATATAATAAGGAGATGGGGAATATTAGGATAAAAAATGGGTGAAACATCTGGCCCTGACATCTGTTGATGCGGATGGGGATATGTATATGATGTGTTGGGACCTAGATAAGATTTTCTATGTGGGAGATTGGGGCAGGGATAGATGTAAGAGGAATTGGTCCCTCCCTGGGGTTGACCATAACTCATCAGAGCTAGAACATATGGTTGAATTTGAGGTTTTGAAATGGTTCCAATGATACCATCAATGGCATGGGATGTTGTAACATCCCTAGTGAAAATTTCATGTAATAAAAGTTAATAAAGGAAAAATAAGACCATGGTTAAGGGACACTCATTCCAAGTTGAATGTTGGGCAAAGATATCTTAGTGGCCATCACTCAATGTGTGTTTTTGGCTAAGGAAATTGGCAAAGGCTAAGAAAAAGGCATTAAAAGGTATTTTTGGAACATTTATTTATGAAAATAATGGAAATTAGGAGAAAAGTAAGGTCAAAGGTCACATGTTGCATGTGAGGAGGAAACTAAAGGAAAATAATGAAAAATGAAGAAATTAAAGGCCTCATTGATAAAAAGGCTTATGAGGATCAGTTGTCATGTTTTTTGCTCAATCTTAGTCGGTGTAAGCTCTTTGTTAGTTCAAGTTTGGAGCTATCTCATTATTCTCTCTCTCTCTCTCACTCTTGGTCACTTAGAGTTTTCTTGGAGCACTCTAGCTTTGGATCAAGGAAGAAAAAGAAAGAAAAGGTAAAGGAAGGAAAGCGAGGATCAAGGAAGGAAACCAGGATCAGGCAGCTTTAGCAGGAATACTTGCAGGTAACCTTTTGCATGTGTGGTTTCCTAGGTGGTTTGGACACACATGGCTTTGCATGTTGGTTTATGGTTCTCTTGATGTTGGTGGCATGGTTTTGTCGTGTTATGACAATGGTTTTCATCCTAACCTTTCATTCTTCCAGATGCCATGGTATGTTGGGATGTTTATCTCAGTTTTGAGTTTTGGTTTTCCAGATGGATTTCGGAATCCGGGGTGGAGGTGGTCTCAAGTTTCATTCCCAAAGGCCTAGGAATCCCTTGACCAGTTTTGGCAGGATACACGATAAAGCCTGAGGGAGAAGTCTCAATTTAGGGCATAGTAATCTGGCCTTGGATTGTGATCGGAGCACTGGTTTTGGTGTGATCACGGTTTGGTGAGGGTGGAGGTGGTTTAACCTCCGGATTCCCTTGGTTGTTCTATGAGATCCCACATTCATTCTTGGAATATGCAATGGAGGTGATTGGCTAAAAGAGAGATTTGGTTCAGCCATGTCTACGGTCGGGTGGTATGTGGAAGTCCTGGACCAGGTCAGATTTACCTGTGACTAATAAAAGCTAAGTTCTCTTACTTTTGCATTGCTTTATATGTGGATTTAATGGCTACCATATCTATGATATTTATATGGTTTTATGCTAGTTATAAGCATGGTTAAATGACTAGTTCATGTCATGGTTATTTCATGTATTTGCTTGTAATTGTTAAATGGATGGATGCAAGACCTAATTGATGATATAATAGTTCAATGGAGAAGGAGATGATCCTTCTAGTTATGTTTCATAAGTTATTTCAGCCATTTTTTCTCTTTTTTGTATCCTAAGCCTGTGGGTTGCATTGATGCCAAGTGTTTAACGGAATGCCAGCCCCGGTTGGGGATGCTCAGGCCTAGTCCTGAGGTTTATTTTTTATTTGTTTTTATTGTCATCATGTATTTTATGTATTCTGAAGGTTATAACAAATTTTGGGCAAAGGTCGGTATTTTGAGCTAGAAAAGTGGCTCAAGTCTCGGAGACATTAGCACACATGCCTGTGAGAGTGACTTTTCCTTTTGGTTGTTGTCTTGCCTATAGCATGATAACGACCAAGGGATAATACACTTAAATCATCGGTGGGACTCAAGGACATGATGTTTGAGTGGCTGACATGTCTCTTGAGGGTGTTGTTCTTGATGTAGATGGGTTTGTTTGATATGTTTCTTTGGTTCCATTTCCTTAAGGTCACCAAGGAAGTTGAATCCCTTATAGCATCCTCTCTTGTTGCATGTTTACCCCGACTAGCCAATTGATTAGGTGGACCTAGGAGGAGGGGGTGTTGCAGATTGGTATCAGAGCCAAGTTTCACTCTCCTTGGGTGAATGTGTTGGTCATGAATGCATGTGTTTCTCTTACACTTGCATTCCATGTGCTTGTTGCATTGCGTCATGTTGATCATGATTGTAGTAAGGTTGTCATGAGGAACTTGGTGTGATTTTGTGGGATGCAACGTCAGAAGTATATGACTGGTTGCATATGGTTATATCTCACTTACGTGTTGATTATATGTCACTTGACTACATCCTTGTATGTCAGGTGCATTCTTGAATGTTTTGATTATATGTATCAGTATTGTAGGTTGATTACAAGAATTAATCGCTTATGCTCGCCTACATGCGTTCATACGTATGTGTAGCTGATTAGGCATTGATTATGCATGTTGATAGTTTCATGTGGATATGTGTGCAATGGAGTAATGGTTGTTGTCATGCATGAGGTCATAGCATGCATTGTGGATATGCCCTTGCATTGATGACTGGACCCTAACTAGAATGATATTTATGTGTTCATGCACTTATTCCATATATGTCTATATGATATTAGGATTATGTTATACATGTATTACATTGATTTGATGATCTTGCAGACAATGTATCCTCCTAGAATTATGCTATGGTAAATTGGTTAATTGTGATTTGGTTTAGCTGACATAGTATGCCTTGCAGGAAAGAGATCAGATGGCTAGCAAGGTGGTAGACTACATAGAATCTCCCTATACATCAGATGGGCAGCATGGTGTGGGGCACTCTTCTGACTTGGTAGACACATTGAGAAGCCTGAAGGAATAAATAAGGAGTTGCAAAGCAGACAATGAGAAAATCATGCAGGCACAAGAGAAACAAGCAGAGGTGAATGTGATACTATTTCAGAGTTTGTCATGTTTGCAACGACAGAGATCACTTCGGATAAGCCATGGACTTGAGGATAGAACTAATGGGGAATATGCAATAAGTATCCTAGTAGACAGAAGTCAGATAGATCTCACACGATCAAAGATGGCATGTTGTTGGACACTAAGGATAGGAGAGGTGATCGACGCGGGTACTATTCCAGTTCTGGCTCATACATGCATCATGATCATCATCGCTATCATCCTTATAGGAGAAGTGATATGGGATACTTTCTGGATGAGTTTAATAAGTTAAAGCCACCTACCTTTGATGAAGAGATGAAGACATCACAGGATGCAGAAGCAAGTTTTCTTGGTATGAAGAAATTCTTTCATTGCACGATTATTCAGAAAATATGAAAGCAAATATAACCACTTTCAATCTCAAAGGTAAAGCAGATATTTGGTGGGAAGATGTGAAGTTGTAAAAGGTACCATTTCTATGGTCAGTGTTGGAAGATGGACAATTGAAGCTGTAAAAGATACACACTAGCCAGAATCTTGCAAATATGTTAACAAAAGTTGTAACCACGGAGAAACTGAGATTTTTCTCGGTTTCAATTGGTCTTCAAGTATGATGATGAAGATGAAAAACAACTAGGTCCAAAGTGGAGTCATTGTCCAACAAATGAAGCAACAGTGGAGTTGATATAATCAGTCTCAAAGTGGGAGATTGTTGGGTGTGGAGCCTGATTATCTTCTTTATTCAGAGGTATTGCCACATTGGACCCTGGTTCATAATGGGGCGGAAATTCCGCCCATTTTTTTGTCACTAGGGGAGGCGACGACAATTTTTATGAGCCTCCCCTTGGTGGGGTTGGGGGCACTGCCCCTAAAGCTAAAAAAATAGATGTAAAATTTCCATGTAAAATATTTTCATTTCACATTCAATCTGGGCCATTCATTAGGTGGATGATTTAACAGTAGAAGTTATGTTTAATTTAGGGTTTTTTTCCCTAGAAGGCAACCCCTCGTTATATATGAGGGAATTGTATTGTGGATGAAGATATGTGTATTCTGGGCGAGAAAGAGAGAGGACATTGTGTAAGAGCGAAGAGGAAATTACAGGGGATCGGCCATAGGTTGTATCTCTTCATTTTGTTGGATAATATAAAAGGAAGGACTGGTTGTTTCTCCATGGATGTAGTCCAAATTGGGTGAACCACGTTTATCTATGTCTCTCTCTTGTTTTATGCATTTTATGTGTTTGTGTTTTTGCAATATTTTATGTGTTTTATTGCTCTGTAATATATAATTTTATAACATGCCCCGCACACTCATCGATGGCTTGGTCTATAAATGGTGTGGGAAGTTTTCTTTTGGACAAGCTTTGTTCAGATCACAAAAGTCTATGTAGACATGAAGGGTGCCTTTTTCTTAAGAATGAGAACATGATTGGATACACATATGGTGTATTCAATGGGATAGATGAAACTAGCCTGCTTGAGCTTATCGATTTTAGCTTTGATAGCTTCACATTTGGAAGTATGGATAGGCCTTTGCTTTTGGCGAAAAGGGATGACATTAGGCCAAGTGTAAATGTGATGTTCAATAATGGAAGGATCAAGTCTTGGAATTTCATAATAAGACGAGGTGAGAACATCACGAAATTATCGAAATAACTTGATGTAAGCATTGATTTCTTTGGGGGTGCATTGTGCCCCCAAAATGATATTTTCTTCGATCCCTATTTTATTCGAAATGTTAATTTTGATGGTAGGGAAAAAGTTATCCATATTCCTTCTTCAAAAGCATCTGGTGTAGGAATCGTATTTTCAAACCAATCAAATTCACCATGAATGAATTATTTTGACTCCATATCATATTGATCATGGGTTTAATGCAGAAGGAAGTACGCATAATGGTGCATATCATCCCAAGGATACTCATGGGTGGTCATGGCTTCCATGATGTATTCATCAGAATGGAAGATGGGGGGATGGGAGGGAGATAGACTACATGCTGAAGAGGAACTAACTTAGGCATCTTCAGGAGAGACAAGGTTCACATACGCATCGTCGACGTTGGGAGACATATGACTAGTAGATGGGAAATCTACCGATGTTGAGACCAAAGTGTTCATCGAAGAAGGTTCAACAAAATATTAATAGGAGACATCTAGAGAGTTCTAATACATCGATCTCATGGATGACGATAGGTAGAGAATATGAGCGGTATTATCCATCATCATGACATCAGGGGTAGAGATCATAGTGGGTGGTTGATAGAACTCCTACTCTATTGTAGGAGTGGGACCAAAACCCGCAGGTAGAGAGAAGTGGATTCACTACGAGCGACCTCTAATTCGTGAAGCACATGAATTCTATCAGAAAATTATTTGAGACGGGGACAACAATGAGAATAATGGCCATAATTATCACACAAAGCATAGGGGTGATTAATGTATAATGATCTATTCTTCTTAGATGACCTAGGTAAGGTGACCTGGACCTGAGGAATGTTAGAATCATGGAAGATATTAGAGAAACAATTCTTGATATGAGGGAGCTCAGGACAATTATTGGTGGCATGACAAACAACATCACAGAAAGCGCATGGAGGAATAGGCTTCGGTGGCTTAGGAGGATATGGAGTTGTTTTGGGTGCCTTTTCTTTGGTGCCTTTTTCTAGGATTTTCCCCCCTCACCAAATGCTTTCAAAACAAGAGTGGGTTATTGTTGAGTTTATTATTGAACTAAATCAAAGGAAGGGGTAGGAACAACACGAAGAACGATGGTCAAAGTATTGTAAGGTTTGAGTTGATCTGGGGGAGTGTTTGCAAAAGGATCAATGTACCAGACTAGGATACCCAAGGTAATGTTAGGTAAACTCAATGTAGTCATGACAGATGTAGAATAAACTCATGGGGGTGTAAATAAAAACAATATCTAACCATAATGGTAATGACCTAGGGGAACTGCTCTGAGATGGTTAAGACCTGGGGGAAAAATTCCATGCTGAAAGGGATTAGGAGAGATACTAGTAGAAGGAAATGGTACTTGAGGAGTAGTACCAAAAGGCTAGGTTGAGTTGGGAATAACAGGCTCTAGAGGTGTTGGTTTTTGTGAAGGCATACCATATTGCTTGTGAGCAGTCTATGATGCTTGAAGCATTCAAAAAATGGATGAGCTAGGCTCAGAAGGAGTAGGTGGTGGACCGTAATAAGAAAAAGCAAGATGGAATATTCGTAGACTCCAGGAGAGAAATTGGTGAGGAATGAGACAATTTGATTGTCAGTCATTGATGAGATATTGGATTGATGTGAAGTCTGATATTTGGGATGATAGTACGTTAGCTGATCAATAGTGATGATCTTTCCATTATGAGGGAAGCACATCTTACGGTGAATGCAGATGCGAAAACTAACATAACATAGGTATAACTATGACCAAAAATGATTTTGTAATGTAATGGGGCATCAATGACCTCATTGTCAATAGAGACAGTATTGCCGACAACAATGATAGGATAGTTTTGATATAAGTCAAGGGGTTGTGAGGGATGATTGTCCCAAGCATGGAGAGTGATGGTGAACAGGGACAGGTCCAGGGAACCAATCCACTTCCAAACACTAGTAACCATCACAGAGGTGGAGGCACCTTCATCTATGATACACCATTGGACAATGACGTTTCTTATGGAGGCTGGGATTTGGAGTGCAATGGATGAAGGTAGAGGAGTGTTGGGAACAGGTCTCCTAGGGTCAATTTTGGAGTTAAAAGCCCGATTTTTGGGGCTAAAGGCCCAAGTTTTGTATAAAGAATGTAAATTCTTCGCATTTTGTGGTCGCGGAGTGTGAAGATGTAAAGAGTCATCAAGAGTTTCCACCCTTAGTTTATGTAACTTGTGTTAGATTTATGAGATCCACCCTTGGTTTGCGGACCATGGGAATGTATAAAAAGGGAAATCTTAGAAGAGTCTAAGGCAGTTTTGGTAGTTCAGTTCAGATATGTTTTGAAGAGTCATTGATGTAATGGTTCTGTGAGGGCTAAGAGTGAAGCGTCTTAACGTAGGAGAGAGGCTCTGTAACTAAGTGCGCAGAGGTCTGGGGTAGAAATCCATAGCTGAATGCGCGGACCCCTGCAGCTATGTGCATAGGGTAGTTAGAGTTTGTAAGAGCGATCTAAACAACACTAAAGAGAATTATTCTAGAATTACCTATGTATGACCTATTTTACTTTTGTTATAACTGCATGCAATTATGTTATTTTAATACTAGGTTTATGATTTAATGTTGTATTGACGCGTGAATCTATGTGTTTTACTTTATTATATGAACGCAATTAAGAATATCTGTTTATGCGAATATAATCATAATTCATATTGAAGTTATCCACTACTTAAGTTAATCGAGGTAAATACAGCAATAAGAGTAATTATAAAGGTGTGTAAGTGTCTGGATCACCTATTTAAGGTACATGAAAGATAGTCATAGACCTTCGCAGAGGTCTAGAGGACAACTAACGGAAGTATATTGATAAGCCATAAAAGGCTTATCGATCTGCGTGAAGGAAGGGTTAGGGTATAAAGAGACAACACTACCATCTCAGGGTGTGGAAACTTGGTTCCTGCATCCCCCTATACTACTTCGGGTGAGACTTCAATCCGCGCTCCACAAGTTGATGCCGAAAGGGCCAGTAGTGTAGGGATTTTCTTGGTTAATTAACGTTGAACTTGGGTCAAGGCCCATCAAGCCAACAAATGGTTCCATTGTTAGGACATGATCTGCATAAAAATATGTGTGATGCCACATCATTGGAATCCAACTAAGAAGGAGATCAAAGACTGGTTGGGTAGAAATATCCACGAATTCACGGCATGAGAGAATAGGAAGCCGCGATTGACGAAAGAACAGTGGTTGGACAAATATCTGTACACAGAGATACAAGAAATCTTCATTTGTTCCTTCCCGATTGAATTATATGAGTGGATCGTGAAATTGGCAGATGACCAAAGAAGGTGGAGGCTTGACGGTCCAATAGTCTGGACCCTAGAATTAGTGTGGAGATTAGAAGCCTCTAAAGATAAGATTGCACACATTGTTGATCATTGGCTCGATCATATTGTAGGAGGGTTCGTGACATAGTTCATGGTCAATACCTCGGTCAGCGACTGTGAAGCGGAGCGCCGCTTCTTCAAGGGGTCGTGAGGTAAGTATTTAAGGTCTTTAAATGATTGGATGAAGATGTTATTGTGTGAAAAGCAGATTATGAAACTACCTTGATGTTAGGGGCTATGGGAAGTGGAAAGACATTCAGGAACAAAGGGAAAACAGACTCTGAATATAACCCACTTATTGAACTTCCTCTGAGTGACGACGAGGAAGCAGCACAGGCTTCTCTGCAGAGCGTCGTTAAGTTGATAAAACAAGGGTTCCCTCGAATACCCCATTCACCCACACCGCCTCCATCTTCACCTCCACCGCATACACCTTCACCTACACCACCACCACCTCTGCCACCATTCAGTATGGCGAACCCAGTAAAGATACATGTGTTCAAGGGCTTGGGAAATAAGGATCCGGATGAGTTTTGGTTAGTAGTGAAGGTTGTATGGGAAGCTCAGGGTATCACAGATGATCATATTAAGAAAGAAACATTGGTTAGTGATTTGCAGGAATGCGCACTAACGCGGTACATTAAGTACTACACTGATAACTCGACGTCTGCATTGGCAAATATTCAGACCACGCTGAATAAGGAATTCAGTAGGCCTAAGTCTGAAGCACAATCAATCGTTGGATTTGACGAAATAACGATGAGGCCTGGTGAGAGACCCTGGGAGCTAGATCAGAGATTGAAATGCAATATCTGTGAAGCTAACATGAATATGACTAATGGGAAGCATCGTGAATGGTTTGTGGCTTCGCTCCTACCTCATCTAAGGGTTGTGCTATCACAACAAAAGATTGGGACCCAGGCGGAATCTCTGGAGATTCTGATGAGATTGCATGAGACATTGATGCAAGATCATAATTTGGGGGTTCAAGAGATTCATGCGCAGTTACAAAACCTTTTCCTAGAAATGCAGAGTCTGAAGAACGATAGAACAGTTTGGCCATAGGTGCGCGAAGAAGTTTGGTGCCTGAAATGCAAAATCCAGGGGCATGACAAAGATCATTGCCCAGTCTTCACGAATTATGTTGTAGCAGGAGGACCAATACCTTTGAGACCGGATGCTCAAGCGAGGCCAAGTGCAGAGCCCACACTATGGTGTGCTATCTGTCAAGTAGCTGGAAAACATATGATTTTTTATTGCCATTTGCTGCAGAAATTTGTACAGACATCGCAACAACTCTTCTGCAACTTCTGTAAATCAGTGGGTCATGATGAGTGCAATTATCATAGTTACGAGTTAATGATGGATATAACGCTCGCATATTGGGTGCACGGAGAAAGCCGGCCTCCAGACCAAGGTGTTGGGGGAGCGCAAGGCAAATATCAGGGGTGCGGACGAGGCCAAGGTGGAGGAGAACCTGGTAGAGATCAAGGACAGGTCATTTATTACAACTGTGGAGGACCAGGACACTACGTGCGAGACTGCCCAAATTTGATGCATATGTCATGCCGATATTGTACTTAGTTTGACCGCACAAATGAATATTGCGCGGTATTTCTAGCTAAGATACGTGAAAAGGGGGCGCAGCTGACCCAAAACCTGCAGATGATGAGGGCTAACCCTCGTGAAGAGGATCCCAAGGTAAATATTGTGCTACGGAGTGGGATGACGAATCACAAAGATAAGGAGAAGTAGCCTAAAGAAAGTGAATGGGTCCACAAAGCTCCAGAAAAGGAGGTCGAATTTGATCTGAAGCACACACGGGAAACATTTATGGAAGTGAAGAAAAGCTTTGTTGAGGCCTTTACCTCAGGAAGTCAGGATAAGCCAACTGAAGAGATGGACCCTTCCATGCTTACTACTTTCTTGGATACCTGTATGAAGCTCTTGCATGAGAGCAAGGTTGTAAAAGGACTAAAGGAACTGATAAATAAGTGTATCGGGAAAGAAAATTCTCTTGATGGACCGCACATAGTTAGGAAGATTGGTAAGAATAGGCCAAGAACGGGGCGTGAGATGAGGCTTATTGCGCAAATAGGAGAATATGAGATGCATCAAGTAATTCTAGATCTAGGGTCAGATGTGAATGTTCTGCCTAAATGGACATGGGAAAGGATGGGGAGACCTGCGCTGCAATGGTCTCCGATTCAGTTAAGGATGGAAAATCAGTATAAAATCATTCCCATGGGAAGATTACAGGAAGTGATAGTGGATATTGAGGGCGAAAGTGCATTGGCTAACTTCGAAGTGATAGAGATAATGGATGACGGCAATCCCTACCCTGCTCTCCTTGGGATCGATTGGGCCACTAACATGAATGGGGTAATCAATTTGAAGAGGTGGAAGATCATATTTGAGAAGAAATCGCTCCACGTAGTAGTGCCCCTGGACCCTGTAGAAGGACCATGCTATATTGAACTGATCCGCGATTATGAAAGTGACGATAACTTGGACCAGGTTTATAAGATAACAGCGTGAGATCAGGATTGGGTGAATCTGATAGTAGATGGACATATTGCATGGGACTGCGAAATCTCCCACACTTCAGATTTAGATGAGGAGTTGGAACACTAGCATAACCGACTACATGAAGTACGTAATATGATGACCACGTCCCTGCTTTGTGTATCATCGGTGGTAAGGAATCTGCCTTACTATGATGGTTTAACTGACATTGACAAATTTTTGGATACATTTAACAGGGAAGTGCCAGAGAAGCATCGCTACTAGGCCTTGGATTGGGTGCTGCGAGCTACGCCTCCGATATGGTGGGGTACGCATAAGGAAAGTTTTGATGATTGGCACATATACAGAAAGAGGATGAGATTGTGGTTTGGTCACCCACAAGTGCATCTCACAGAGAAATATGATGGGAGGGATGACCCGCTCGATCACCTAGCCAAATGGACCAAGGTCTATGGAGTAGAGCCTGAGCCTGAATGGGTGCATCTGTTTGTCATACTTTGGATGTTATACCGATGAATTAGTACTTAGAGACGGAGCTCTGCCATGGCACTAAAGAATGGGACGTTTTGAATCAAGGGTTTTTGATGACATTTACTTTCGAGGATGGATTTAAATGTATTGATGAAGCATTGCAGGAAGTCAAGGCATCGATCTTTAGAATACCACAGGATCCCTTGGACATAATTCAATTAGATTGGACTACCTAGCTGCGCTACGTGCTGGAGTGTTATAATGTGACTGTTGAGGAAGGCGATGAAGACTTGAGGAACATTAATATCCCAGAGACTGAAGGTCACGTGAAGTTGAAGGACCGTAAATTGAGAATCCATATATCAACACACCGCTAAAAACAAGACAAGTGAACATTGGGACAGATGTGGAGCCAAAATTTTACAAAAATTGGGGACCACTGGGATGATGCAATAGTCAATAAGTTCTTTGAATTGATCCGCGAATATCAAGACTTGTTCCCTACGAAGTTTTCATATTTCAAAGGGATAATAGAGGACTTGGGAGTCATGAATATCACATTGAAACCAGACATGAAGCCGATTAATCAAAGCCCTTATCGCCTCAACCCCAAGTATAAAGAGAAGATCCCCTTAGAGTTGGATAAAATGCTTGTCGCAGAAATTATTGAACCGGTCGAAGAATTTGATTGGGTGAGCCCAATAGTGGTTCAGGAAAAGAATAAAAAGGATGAAGTAAGGATATGCGTAGACCTCAGGAAGTTGAATGACGTCTGCGTGTAGATCCCTTTCCAACTCCTTTCATCGATGAAGTGTTGGATAATGTTGGTGGCCAGGAAGCATATTCATTCACTGATGGGTTCTCGGGGTACCATTAGATCAAGATCATGCCTGAGGATAGAAGCAAGATGACCTTTATGACTGAATGGGGGTACTTTCAGTATACTGTGATGTCGTTTGGACTGAAGAATGCATCGACAATAGTTTCGCATGTAATCATTGCGGCATTCAAGGATTTCATTCATAAGTTTATGAAGGTATAATTTGATGATTGGACAGTGTTTGGGCTGGTAAAGCGCCATGTAGCTAGCTTATGATTGATGCTGAACACATGCCAGAGGTATCATATCGTGCTCAATTTGAAGAAATTATTATTTTGTGTTCCTTTTGGGATCCTGCTGAGACATCTAGTATGTAAACAATGCTTAATGGTAGATCCTGCTAAGATCACAGTCATCATCAATTTGGAGGCACCAAGAAGTGTGAAACAGTTGTGCACAACGCTGGGGCATATAGGATATTATTGGACGTTCATCAAAAGCTATGCTTAGATTACCGCACCGATGGAGAAGGATGCTACATTATGTTGGAATGAAGAGTTTCAGCAAAGCTTAGATGTGTTGAAGGAAAAGATGGTAACCGCGTCGATCCTAGTCTTCCCAAATTGGAAGAAGGAATTCCATGTGCATGTGGACGTGTCATGTATTGCGCTAGGAGCAGTACTGATGCAGTTTGTTGTGCAGTTGGCGCATCAGGAGGTATAGGAACCATATGGAACAAAAATAAATGGGAACTCACAAATCAAAACTCACACAGCTGGTGGGTAAGAACCGACATTCAGAACAAAGCATCAAAAGAGGACTATACTATTTATAACATCTACGCCCCAAACCATAACAGGGATAAAGCCTCATGCTGGGACTCAATAACCACAGATCCCCTTACAGTTCAAGGAAGGAGCATTTTCCTTGGAGGAGACTTAAATCTAATAAGGAATGCTGATGAGAAATTAGGAGGAAATTTCTATGCACACCCATCAAGAGATTCCCTAGAAGCCATAATCCAAACCCATAATCTAGTGGACATCCCTCCGCAAAACGGGAGGTTCACCTGGAGCAACAAGAGAATTGGCAACAGCAACATAAAAGAGAGACTAGACAGAATTCTCGTTCAAGAAGGAATAGTTGCAAGCTTCTCAAACATCAAAAGCAAAATCATTCAAGGCTACACCTCAGACCACAAACCAGTGGCCCTGACTCTCGATAAGGGAAGGATCATGGGGCCTCTCCCCTTTAAATACAACAAAGCTTGGGACAACAAAGAAGAATTTCGAAACCTGATTCAGGAGCAGTGGGCAAAGGAAGTCATTGGTTCGCCTCATTACATTTGGGAAACCAAGCTTAAATCTCTCAGGACAGTTGTCAAACAGTGGGCAAGAAACCACGCAGCAGAGGCAAACAAAAAAAGAACAGACCTCCATAAACAACTAGAGCAATGGAATCAGGAAAAGGAGAGAATCCAGTACACAAAGGAGGACCAAGCCAAAGAAAACGAAATGTATAAAGAACTATACAGGCAAAATAGGATGGAAGAAGAAGAACAAAGACAAAAATCTCGGTGTCTTTGGCTCAAAGCTGGAGACAAAAACACTTCCCTTTTCCATAACAGCCTAAAACTCAGATGCGCAGGGAATCAAATAGAGAGAATCATGGTGGAAGGGAAAGAGATAAGGGATTAGGAAGAAATCAAAGAGGCAGCCTACAAACACTACAAATCCCTCTTATCCACAGACCCCCAGCCTCAAGACAATGCAGAGTTTCTAAGCCTAATCGAAAACAAAATCTCAGACTCACAAAACAGAGAGCTGGATCAAGAGGTCACAGAAGAGGAAATTAAGTGGTCAGTTTTTAGCATGCAACAAGACAAGGCTCCAGGCCCATATGGGTTTACTGTGGCCTTCTATAGAAATCACTGGGAGACTATCAAGAAAGACTTCATAAGGATGGTGAAAAACGTCTTCTTAAAATGCAAAATGGGGAACAGCATCAAATCCTCCCATCTAGCCCTCATTCCCAAGGATCCTAATCCCCAATCCTTTGACCGTTTCCGCCCAATCTCCCTGTGTAATGTCTCTTACAAAATCATTACCAAAATCCTTGCTAATAGGTTAAAAAACCTTCTCCCCTCCCTCATCTCAGAGAATCAAGGGGGCTTTGTCCCAAGTAGACAAATCATGGATAATGTCATTCTTACCAGGAGGCAATTCACAGCAGCATAAGCAGGAAGGAAAGGGGCATGATCATCAAATTAGACATGGCAAACGCCTTCGACAGGGTCAACCACCACTTCCTGAAGGAAGTTCTCAGGAAATTTGGGATATCTAATAATTTCATCAGCATTATCATGGAGTGCATTACTCATCCCTGGACAACTCCTCTGATTAATGGCAGACCAAGCAACTACTTCAGAAGCACCAGGGGATTGAGACAAGGCTGCCCCCTCTCCCCATTCCTATACATCATCATGGCTGAAACGCTGAGCATACATTTGGAAAAACTCCGAATGCAAAAAGAAATCACAGGAATCAGTATAGTAAGAGGAACTAAGGGAATAAATCACTCACTCTTCGCATATGATACTCTCCTAATTGGGGGAGCCTCTAGTTTGATGGCAAAAAGATTCAAGAAAACGCTAGACTCCTTCCTATTAGCGTCTGGAGGAAAGCTCAACAAGAAAAAGTGCATGATATACACCTAGAACGTCCCCAGGCACATCATTCAAAGAATCTCTTCGATCCTTGACATTCCAGCTCAAAGGAACTGGAGCTATTTCATGTACCTGGGACTGCCTTTAGCAAAAGATTCGGTCAAGACAGAAATCTGGGTGAAACTCATAGAAAAATTGAGAGGAAAACTCTAGAGCTGGGGAATGACTTGGCTCAACTTGGCTGGAAGAGCTACCCTCATCAAAGCCATCATCTCTGCTCTCCCCATTTATCAATTCGCAGTCACCCTAGCTCCTGCAAGCACCCACAAACATATGGAAATAATTATAAGAAGCTTTCTATGGCAGGGAGGAAGGCAGGACTCCAAAAAGTTTAGTCTTGTCAAATGGGATCAGGTCATCCTCCCGTTTGAAAAAGGAGGATTACGAATAAAAATCCCAAGATTATCCAACATGGCGATGGGTTTCAAACTAATTTGGAGAATCCTCAACGGGAAAGGTGCTTGGTGGACAGAAGTCATCAAAAGGAAATATCTGAATGGCCGCAACTCCAACATCCTATCTGAACCAATTGTTGATAGGCAGTGCACTCCAGTTTGGAAGCTCATTAAAAAAGCCCTCCCCCAATTCAGAAATTATATCTCGAGAGCTCCGAGAAGTGGAAGAGATATTAACATCTGGACAGATCGAATCATGGGATCAGGACCAAGGAATACAACTCAAAATCTCAGACCTCTTTAAATTTGGATGGAAGCAAAAAGCTTAAATTCCCTATATGACATCTCCACTTGGGATCAAAACAGTTGGCAGGACTGGAAGTGCCTCTCTCCTCGAAACAATCTCAAGGATCTTTGGACTGAACTCAAGCTATCTCTATTTGGTTCGGCTCCTACAAACAAATTGACAGAGGACAGATTTGTTTGGGACCCCAACGGAGGAATCTACACAGTCAAAGAAGGCTACAAGATCCTCCAGAATGCCACGGTCACCAATAATTGGGCTCTCCATAAAGGGGTTTGGAAATCAGAATGTCTCCCGAAGGTCAAGTTTTTTAATTGGACTCTCCTCAAAGGCAAAATCCTCACAGCTGAAAACCTCAGGAAAAGAGGCATCCTAGGTCCCTCTATATGTTGTCTTTGCCGAGCAGCTGAAGAAAGCAGCCTCCATCTTTTTCTTGAATGCCCCTTTGCTCAAAGCTGCTGGAAGCTCATCACTAGCCCCCTAAGTAGAGGAGAAATGCCCAACCAGATCACCTCTCTTCAAAAAAATTGGGGGAACCGCTACCCCAAGAAAAACAAGAATCTTATCAAAAGATTGTGGAACAGCATCCCCTCAACTCTTTGTTGGCAAATTTGGATCACCCGAAATAAATGCATTTTCAATAATAAGAAGCCCAGCATCTCCAGCACCTTGACAAAAACAATAGCACTCATCTCTGAGACTATAAGTGCCAATGGAATGTCCCAACCAGATCAAGAAAGCTGGAACAAAAGGG